>SKCR01046856.1:0-73593 GCA_019454045.1 Zanthoxylum bungeanum | reverse complement strand
GCATGCTCACTTCTTTGAAAGTATAATCAACAGACAGAAAGGCAAAAGGCTACAAATTCTCTTTTCTCAATCTCACTAATGCAATATAAGATGTTACTTGACCAATTGTTTAAGTAATAATAAGACTACTCTTACAAATTTGGTTATCAATATTTTCATACCAACTGATTGGAAACTAATTTATCATGATCATGCCGATTGTAGAATGATTTAGAAACTAACATCACAATGCCAAACTGAAAGTGACATCCATCCAAGGAAAAAGTCATAAATTTTCTTAAAATGGGATAACAACATAAATCAACAAAATTAAAAGAGTAAATAGTGTACAATTATTAGTATATATCACCATTTTAAATATATATTAATTAACATTTCAAATATCGTCTTTGGAGTGATATTTACTTCAAATCAAATGTTTCACAAATGTTATCATCAATATCATTATATATACCTATCATTAATACATTATATGATACAATCATTATCCATCTATTCATCTCATCTAGCTACATAACTAATTCTTCAAAATGTTTATAAATGAAAGTAATAATCTAGAATGACTGCAGAAATAAATATGATGTTATAACCAAACATATAAAACAAATGCATTGTGAAAAAATCATAGTTCCATTTTTCCTTTTTCCGTCACAATTTTTTTTTGAGATAAAGCTAAATGGAAAAGGAAAATGAAAGAATAATAAGAAATGAGACTTTGATTTCTGATTCTATATCATCATTCGAAAACAATAACAAGTTTTTAATTTGTTGGTTTGCAAATCAATTACAAATAAATCAATGTTTATATGGTTCGGTGGTGTGGTTCATTATATATACACTGGTTATTACTTATTAGATTTCTTATTCTTAAGAAATTGCTACTGTTAATCACTAATATGATGTTAGGACAAAACTATATACACACACAAACTTAGGATTTGGTCACTCAGACTCATTTTAGGAGTTGGTGAGTACTTCCAATGAAGTGTACAGAATTTGGCTGGGAGTAAAACCAAGTTAAAACCTGTAACTACGGCTACTTATAACTTTTTAACCAAATAGAAAACAAACAAATTGATGTCTAAATTTTCTTCAGCCTAGTTTAATCAAGAAAAGAAGCAGCCACATTGCCCTCGCCCTAACATAGTTCTGTCCCTAGTGGCCACACCTATTGGGACGAAGAAGTAGGTAAATAAACAAGTTTACAATCATGTAATTAAAAGTTTATACCAATAAGGGGAAATAAAATTCATTCAACCAGATTGCATATCTTCCTATTTATAGACAAGCAAGGAAAATGATATACATGATGAAACTCATTGTCAGGCCCTTTAAAGCCACATCATATAATAATTTAAAACCATATAAGATTCAGTTACAAAACCCTAATTTAGTTTTATTTTTTGCAGTCAAGTCAAGCTCATATAGATTCTCTAAAATCTAACTCATTATGGACTTTATAAATAAGCTAAAAATACAGAGATAAAATAGGCAACTGATTTTTTTTCTATATAACTAAAAATTCAAAATTTTCCGATCCTTACGCTAAATTATTCTGGCTAATCAAACAAAAGAAAGTAGCAAAAATGAAACGTAAACAAAATTGTAAACGTACCTGCTTACGAAACATAGGCGAGTCATCAAGCTTATTGAAATGCATTTTCGAGTCCGCGATTTCAGCTCCTCTTGACAGACAATTAATCTAAATTAATTATTAAATAAAAATGCCCGATCTTCTTCAAATTTTAAACAATCTATTTGCATATCCATCAAAATTAAACAAGATCTCGCACTCAGTGAGCCAAAAACAGACGTTTTTTTTCATATATATGTATATATAATTATTATTATAATATAATTAAAAATAAAAGAAGTGAGGGTGAAAAACCCTAGACAAGGCAGGGAAAATTTTGTTTAGGAAATTATGGGAATTGAGAGAATCGATATTAGCAGCAGCAAAGCAATATGACATTTTTTGCTTCAATTCAAAGTGAAAAATGTGCGTCGAAACGACATTACTTTCATAGAAAAACGCGAAAAGGACACAAAAGAAAACAAGTAGGCTTTCTTTTTGGAAGAAGGCGGTGTTGTGGGGGTAAGTAGTGCAGAAATGAAGAAATGATCAAGTAACGGTGTCGTTTTGGGAGAAGAGTAACTCCGACAGTGGTTTTGCTTTACCCACTGAAGAGAAACGAGGATGCTTGCTCTTACCCACGCTTTTCACGACCGCGTGTTTTATACATTCCTTTTATTTTTAAAGAGACATTTATAATTTAAATTTTGACATTAATATTTAATTATTGATTTAAGTCAATATAATAATAAATAATGACGGATAAATCTACATCATTAAATGTTACTTGAACTTGAATATCTAGATTGAATCGACTTAAATTATGGTGTGTTTATAAAATGAAAATTATAATAATCCTCGTTAAAATTGATTTTTAGGTGAAATATTGAAGTCTCATTCCAACCATTAGAATAGAAATTTCCCCAGAGTTAAGGAATAATTATAATATCACCCTTTAAATAATAAATTATTAATTATAACATTTAATTATTAATTTAATAATTAATAAATAAAATATTATATGATAATTTGAATTAATAATATTTTTATAACTTATTAATAATTCATTCCGATTATTAAATAAAATGAATACATTAATGAGAAAAATACTTAATTCTATGAAAGATTCCTATAGTTAATTAAAAAATTTATTCTAATTCTAATTCATCATTTTCATTCTATCACACTCTGATTTCATCTCATTTCAATTTCAAATAATGGATTAGATTTTAAAATCTAAATTTAAATCAAAATATTTTTTTAATATTAAAAGCAAAAAAAAAAAATCAAACTAATAAATTTTGAGGCAGGAGCGCGTGGGCGTGAACATCGAACGAGAGAGATGCTTCTGTCAGGCACACTCATCACTAGAAGTAGTGTGGGGTCCGAAGAGCAAAACTTCTCTCCATTTGCTTGGCCAACACAAAGGCAGTGAAGCCCACTCGCTCGTTCAGTGAAACTTTTTGTTTAAAATATAAATTAATAAAATATGGGTCATGAATATTTAGAAAGTTTTCACATCATTTTATTGGGAAATATAAAAAATTATCAAAATATTAATTACTTTTTACTTTTTTTCCATAAAAATTTTTCATGGATTCTTAATGAGTACCCTCAGCATTTCCCATAAAATATATCTGACACTCAAAAAAAAAAAATATTTTTTCATCAAAATGTTAAATTTGTTTCTGAAAATAAAAGTGGGATGGGACCAAAATGCCATGATTAAATCGAAGTCCTTGATAATCTCAGATGCTCAACTAAAAAACTCCAAAAATGATAATAAGATCATGTGGGCCGTTGGATATGTATTCTATCCATCTTTCCCCATCATCTTCTTTAATCCATAGAACGATTTTGATTTGTTAATTTTTTGGGTTAACAGAGAAGTCCCATCCATCTCCAACCCGCATAACTTTAGCTTGCATGGGTAGATAAAAAAGTCAAATAAAAATGATAATTTTTTATTTTATTTTAAAATATAATTATTCGATGTTTTAATTAAAAAATTAAAATGAACCGAATTAAAATAATTTTTTTAATTAAAAAAAACCGAACCGAATTAATTGGATAATTTAGTTTATTGAATTTTTTAAAATCTAATCATATTATGTTGTTATTTTATAATTATATTTGTTATATTATTTAATTTATTTAGTGTTTAGTGATGATTAATATCATGAAATTTATTTAATTTTTTGGTTTGGTTATTATTCTTTAATTTTCCTACCTTTTAAATAATTTAAATGATGATTGTATCATATGAAAAACTGTTATTAGTGTAGTTGTGATGATTAGAATAGTTATAGTATAAAAAAATTTAAGTAAATATTAGATTCAGATTAATTATTTAATTTTTTATTGTTATTATTAAAAAAAATGAAAAAACAGAATTGTACCTATCCGATAATCAAAGGTAATTACAATTTCTTTTTTTATAAAAAACTGTAAAATTACTTTTTTAAAAAAAATGAATAATTATAATTATAAATTTTGTTTATAATCATACAAAACCAGAGTGAACTGTATCACCCTATTAACTCGGCCTTAAATGCAATGTCCATGACATTAATTTTTGCATGGCCGTTCAAGACCAGGCCAAGCCCAGCCCGGTCCCTTTATCAATCTGGGATGAAATGAGAGATTAAAGATTTTGTAAAAACTAATTACAAGAGAAAATGAAAATGTTATTAATCCACGTGGGGATCTACATCTTGTAATTCAAAATAAATGCATATGAAATGGTAAAATTTGTAATTGTTGGGGTTAAGCGCAGGGGAAGAGCGGTTCGGACGAAATCATAATTTTAAAACTTTTAAAGTTATCGAATAAATTATCTGATATATGATATCTATAATTTATTCATATTTCACATAAACGTATTATTCGATATCAAATAACGACTTATTTAATAATGGAAAACATTACGAAACTTTTACTAAAATGATAGTCTATAAAATAGCATAAAACGTATTAGACTAAACACTAAACCAACCAATTGAGACCACACGAGGGCTGACCAGGTCAGCCCCAATAGTATCAATTCACTGTTTGTGCAGTTGTTACCCACTAAGCTCAAAACTCACCCGATAATGTTATTTTTCAATGTTTTCGTTTATTTTCACTCCGAAACAATTTGGGGAAATTATCCTAACTCCCAATACATATTCAATACATCCAAATGATATATTTTTCATCACAAAATCTTCAGGTCTAAAACAGTGAGTAAAATTATCATTTTCATGCTTTAAATTCATTTTTCACAAGATTAATCAAATTAATCTTACATCAATTAAGTCTCACCATCATGAAATATCTAGGGGTGGGCATTATCGGATTCAGATCGGATCGGACCGAATCTGATCCGGTTAGTATTAGTTTGTTTGATCCGATAAGATTTGATAGCCTTATTAAACTCGATCCGATCTGATCCGATAACTATCGAATCGGATCAGATTTGTTTGATCCGATTCGAATACTTAACGAATCGGATAAATCCGATTTGATAACGGATTCGAATCCGATAGAGAATCCGATTTGATAATGAATCTGATAGTGGATTCGATTTGATAACGGATCCGATTTGATAAAATTGATTTGAATTTTAAGTTATCCGATCCGATTCGATAAAATTGTTATGAATTTACAAATTTTCAAATAAATTTTTCGAATCGGATCCGTTATCAAATCGGATTTGTTATCAAATCGAATATACTATCGGATTTATTATCAAACCGGATTCTCTATCGGATTTCGAATCCGTTATCAAATCGGATTCCTTATCGGATTTGGATTTGTTATCAAATCGGATAAAATCTTATTCGATCCGATAGTTATCAAATTTATCTGATCCGATCCGAAATTCGACAAATGAACCAAACATGATTCGATTGGGTTTGATAGCCAAATCCGATCCGATATTATCGGATCGAATCAGATCGGATCTGACCCGATCCGATCCGATGCCCACCCCTAGAAATATCTATAGAACAATTTTAAGTTATTTTAGAGTGGCTCAACAACTCTAAAATGACAACTAAGTTGTCCAGCAACAAATTGAACTTAAATTACATTAATCTAGCTCAAAGTAAGCTTACATATGAATCTAGCTACTTAATCAAGCATCCAAAACAAAAAGCCCCGAAATTAGAGACTAAAAAAATAAAAACTCAAGAAAAAGAAAATAATTTTTCTACTTTAAAGGAAATAAAGATGACCTCACAAATCTTCATAAATCCATAAGTTTTGTTCTTGGTTAGAAGACTTTCACTCTAATCTCTCTAAAAATTATTTTTGGAACTTTGAACAATGGCTTTTTTTTTATTCAACAACAACAACAACAACACAACAACAACAAAGAAAACAATTTCCCTTTTTAAATGGCCAAAATGGCATGAAGTGGAGGGTATTTTTGGTCATTTATTTTTTCAATTTTAATTAAATAAAAAGGCTTGGTAAAAAGGTGTGACACATGGTAAATTATTTTCCATATATTACAATTAATATATATTAAATAATTAGCCAACACTTTACACATGTGTAAAT
Organism: Zanthoxylum bungeanum; assembly: GCA_019454045.1. Classification (NCBI taxonomy): domain Eukaryota; kingdom Viridiplantae; phylum Streptophyta; class Magnoliopsida; order Sapindales; family Rutaceae; genus Zanthoxylum; species Zanthoxylum bungeanum. The sequence goes on along the minus strand of SKCR01046856.1, from coordinate 67,475 downwards.
TATAATAATAATTCAATTCATTAATTGAATCAATCATTACTAACTTTACAAATGTCAAGCTACCATTTGTCAATTAATATGTATTTAATCTAATTATGTATCAAATACAAATACACATTAAAAATAACCAAAATATCCCAACGTGTGTATTTTTTGTTTACTATTTAAACGATTCGAATTAACAGGCTTAATCCTATAAAATATTATGAATAATTAGTATTATTCATAATACGTTGCCTAAGTGCTCAATAGGTACACTTCATATTGTGAGACTCTCTAAGTTCAGGTATATCCATCACATAATCCAATTTCGAGTCCATAATTCACCTACTCATAAATTATGACGACTACCGATAATCTCGCTAAACTATGCAAGTCAAGATCATCGCATACGTATAATACCTCTGTCACAGGCTATCCATATTATACTGTGGATATAGATAGGAACGTCAAATCCCTAAGATATAATATAGTCGACTTATAAATTTATGATCTCTAAATAACACTCGGAACTCATTTCCGTAGTATACCACAAGTATGGATTTACTAGATCGCAAACACGTGCAAGAAACCTATGCCATGTACACAAGACCGATGGATCATATCTGATACATACCGGATATCATGAACATCAATTCACACCCAACGAACAGACAGAGGTCTGACCTAAATAGGTCGGTGACGTTACTGTCATCAAAGTGTGGAGGATAACTTATATATCCATTATGATATCTCAAGTCTAATGACCACTATATACTAGACTCGGGAAGATTCCTATCTATTAGGAAATCTTCGGTGAGTCGTTCAGTGTTTATCGAATAAACACCTACATGTCTATACGAGTCTCCGAAGACTCATGGTTCACTGGAATAAACTATCGGACCAAGTCTCAATATACGACATGTACTGGTCTCATCGGATTTTACTAACCGACTAGTGTCAGTAAATCTTGACTAGGAATTTTATTTGAGAATATTCAACTTATAGTGACGCTTCATAATATCAATTACAACCTATGTCGTAATTGCACACTATGTTGTAAATCATCGGGTCTTTGTCTAATATATACATATCACTAAACCAGATTTAGTTTCAATCTAATCAAATTAGATCGAATATATACAAAAGATAAGAGGTGTTACTATATATACGTAATATTATGGAAAAAAATAAATTATTAGTTTTCATGAACCATACATAAATACGATTCGAATTGGCGCTCCGGGCACCAACCTTAACAATTTTTGTCACTTGCTATAGTACAAATCCATGGTATCATATACACATCTTAGTGTATATCGTACATGCATGACCCTTAAGAGCTCGCATAGCACTCAAGAGGTAGACATAAGCGAGTAGGTCCGCTATTACATTTTGTGTTTGTCCAACAATCCCAAATGTTTCCCTTAGGCAACATCAAACATATTATGTGGAACCTAAGTTCTACATCAATAGTTATCAGATGTGATATATGTTGGCATATTTACGGTTTTGCCGGGTATCGCAGCGGAAGGTGAAAAAAATCGAATTTTTCGAATTTCAAAAATTTTCTTTAGACTATTAAAATAAATTATTTATTTTAATATTGAATCCCAAATCAAATTTAGAAATATCCAAAATACCCTTTAGCTGAAAATACCCAAAAATATAAACTTTTTGTATTTTGCTCATTTTAGTCCAAAAGTTCCAATTACACATTTAAGTGTTTTCAAAACACTACTAAAATGATTAGTATACTTCTTATATACTTAATTACATCTATAAAATGAAAAGCCCCAATTTAGTATTAAGTATAAACCTTAAAAATTCCAATTATTACACCAAATTGACTTCCAATCTAGCTTTAGAATAATCTTTCCAACATTCTTAAAGTCTCGCTACATCCAAAAACACTCAAGAACAATTCTATGATTCTATAAAGTGGCATAGAAACTCTAGAATGGTAACTTACATTTCCTAGAGAAAATTGAACTCTAATAACCATTATTTAGCTCAAAGTTTCATCACACATGCATGTATTCTTCCCAACAAGCATCTAACAAACAAAACCAATATTCAAGAGAAGAGAAAATCAAAACTACATCACATGTATTCAAGAGATTAAAAAACTTACCTTAAATTTCCAAATCTTTAAGCTAAAACTCGAAATTTTGATCTCACTATATTTTTCTCTTTCTTAGGGTTTTTTTTTTTGGTCTTCTTGTTGTGTTATTGAAGAAAATGAACACCACCCTATTTTTTATTTGGTCTTGGCCGAAATTGGCCCTTGGTGGAGAGAGAGAATATATATATATATATATATATATATTTTATTTTCAAAACAATTTCAACAAAATATCTCATCCCACTCACACTAAAAAAATTACCACATGTCACCATTACAATATATAACACATGTCTTATTCATAAAAGACATATACTTATTTATTCTAAATACATTTATTTAAAAATTAATTAATTAACATTTTAATCAATTAATTCATTTAATTAAATATATAATGTATTTCTACATTTACACTAAATGATAAAATACATCCATGGTCAACATGTGTTCCAAATTCATTTGATAATTAATTAATGTATATCTAATCAAATTATGTATCTAATATATATACACATTAATTTAGGAAATTACTGAATGTCCCCGCATGTGTAATTTTCGTTTAACCGTTAAACGATTTCTGAATAATCAATATTATTCATTATAAGTCGCCCTAGTACTCTACGAGTATTTTTGATTATGTGAGACTCTCTAAGTTCAGGTATATCCGTCACGGAATCCAATCCCGTGTCCATAATTCATCCACTCATAAATTATGACAACCACAGGTTATTCTTGCTGAACCATACTAGTTGAGATCTTCGCATGCGTTTAATCCTTCCGTCATAGGTATCCGGATAAATACCAGAGACATAGATATTATAGTCAAATCTCATAAGGTAAAATCTCGTCGACGTATAGATCTGCGATTTCTCAATAACACTCAGAACTCATTTCCGAGTGTACCATGTCCATGGATATAGATTTGATAAATCGCAATCTCATGAAGTGGACACCTAAATCATGTACACATAAGTGACAGATCTTCTATGGATACATCATCGGATATCATGAGCATCAGTCCACACCCAACGAACATGCAGAGGTCTAACCTAAAAAGGTCAAAGACGTGACAGCCATCAAAGTGTGGAGGATAACTCATATATCCACCATGTTATCTCAAGTCAAACGACCACTATGCTACTTAAATCGAGAATATTCCTATTGACGCAAACGTACCATCTATTAGGAATCTTTCGTGATTCGTTCAGTGTTCATCCGCTATGAAGACCTACATGTTTATACGAGTCTCTCTAGACTCATGGCTCACTGAGATAAACTTTAGGAATCCAATATTCTGATATACAACATGTACCAATCTCCTGGGTTTATTGCCAACCACTTACATCACAAGTTGACAAGTGATGTGAGTTGTGGGTCCCACCCAATTAATTCCAAATCAAGTTGGCTTACATAACACACTTTGGGCCCGGTTCGTTTAATCCGACTAAACAAATTTTTTCCGTCGCTACGTAATTAAATCTAATTTAATTAAATAATAATACCCAGTAAAATTATTACGGAAGTCGCTTGCGAATTAATTCCAAATTAATTCGTTCACTTGAATTAAAATCCGATTTTAATTCCGTGTTGAAATCCAATTTCAATTAATATTTCCAATATATTATTTTAGCCCAATTAAATAAATTAAATAGTAAAATCCAATTTAACTATTAAATTTATTTTGCCGATTAATTCCAAATTAATCGCGTTTTCTCTTCTAGACGAATTTCATCCCAGATAAATTTTTACCGTAATTAATCCCAGATTAATTTTCTCTCTCTTAATTAATCCCATATTAATTCTGTTCGAGTCAAATGTCATCAGTAAATCTTTGGAAAGTGACCCAAGAGATCCCTGGATATGTTGGCAGTAAATACGGTTGTCAGACTATCCGACACGTGCGTACCGCGTACCACGTTCTAACCGATTTACAAGACATGGTTGGCTTCTAGCAAATCACTGTGCCTACCCAATTCTCAAGAAATATATTCAACATGGAATATATATAATCTGTATTAGGCGTAATATACTACATATTGCGTATTACGATCCAGTATCAGATGTCACATGTTAGGCCTAAGGTTGGAATTGTGTCTGCCCCGTACGAAGTATATATCGGGTCACTAGCAACTAGTCTCTTTATTCGGATAATCATGACCTAGTCATACTATCCCGATAGCTGCAGTATTTGAGAGTACTAATTATGTATCCCTACGTGATCATCATCTCCATATGACTGAAGTGATACTTCCATCTTGACATCACACCCAATACACTACGATTCTCAGTAAACCCAGAAGAGGCGTACACAGAACTTGTTAAAGCCCCGGACGACCAAAATCAAAGCGTATTGATTGTCGCAAGTATTAGCGATGCAAGTCTCAGGTTAAGACCAAATACACCTACCCTAATTCGAATTCCCATAGACACATAGTCATACTACCAATGGGATTTCGAGGGGTCTATCCAGAGCGAAGCTGTTCCCGGTCCAATGGCTAACAGAACCTCCTATCACACTTGCATAAGTATCCAATACTTAAATATATGAGAACTATGCTGTTAAGCTTCCATAACGCGCACAAGTGTAATACTAGTCTATTCCGCATTATCGATGTCCAGTCTAGATAATACTACGACTATGGATATTTAATGATTAAACCTTTCGTGGATTAATACTGTCTCATATCTTATTAATCTGGTACTAATCATATGAAATTTTATCATTTATATATCCAAGTAATCCAATTACAAATGATAAAAGAGCAATTTCCTTTGTCACATAGTTAATTTGTACAAAGAACACAATGTTTTTTTACAAACAGTGATGCTATGGGTCATAATTGTCCACCAATCTCCCACTTGGCCTATTTTCAATCACTCAAGTGTCCAACACTTGAACTATGTACGAGTCACTCATGCTTATACTGAGATATCGCTTTCGCCAGCGGATATACAAGGTTATCATATGTAACGATCTTTTCAATCTTAACATCTCCATGATGTGTGATATCATGAATATGATGAAACCGTTCGAAGTACATACTTGGATCATTGATGAAACCGTAATTCCTTAGCCTATGATGTAGCCCATCTCAGCTGCTAACAGAACTACTCCTAATCCAATTAGGAATTTTATAGATACAAAATGCTTCTTTTGCTGCCTCAGCCGCATCAATGTATTCCGCTTTTGTTGTTGAATCGGCAACAATATCTTGCTTGGAAGATTTCCAGCTCACTGTTCCGTTGTTCAAACAAAATATGTACCCTTATTGCGACTAACAGTCGTCTTTATCGGTTTGGAAACTTACATCGGTGATCCCAGTCACCTCAAGTTCTACATCTCCATAAATTAAGAAAGCATCCTTAGTTCGTCTAAGATACTAAAGGATGTTTTTAACATCAATCTAGTGACCATTACCTGGATCGGCCTGATAGTGACCGCATTTGCTCAAAGCATATGAGATACCAGGTTGCGTACATGTTTTTCAATGTACGAGTTCTCGGAGAGTGCCAATAACTTTTAGATCTATCCCAGTAGATCATTATTCCTAGAATAAAGGTCGTCTCTCTCAAGAATTTCATGGAGAATTTTAATGAAATCCAAGCTTTCACCGATTTTAATATGGGAATGTAATTGCTAAGAAGCAATACATCATCAACGTATAGGACAATCAATGTCAGTGCGCTCCCACTAACCTTCTTATAGACACAAGAATCATCTTTGTTTTGAATGAAATCATATACCATTATGATCTCATCAAAACGTTGGTTCCAAGAACACAATGCTCGTTTCAATCCATAAATGGATCGATTTAACTTGCAAACCTAGTTTACATGTTTTGGCATGACAAAACCGTCAGGCTGTTATATAAAATATCCTCCAAAAGGTTTCTGTTAAGGAAAGCGGTTTTGACGTCCAACTGCCATATTTCATAATCGAAATATGCAGCATTAGCAAGCATTATCCGAATGGATTTAATCATGGTAACAGGTGAAAAAGTTTCATCGTAATCGATAACGATACCTTTTCGATACAAGCCTAGCTTTGTATGTTTGTATGTTACCATTTATGTTTGTCTTCACCATGAAGACCCATTTGCTATCAATATGCACAATGCCTTCAGATACATCAACCAGTGTCCAAACTTGGTTGGTATACATGGAATCCATTTCGGATTTCATGGTCTCTTGCCATAAAGCAGAGTCGATACCTTGTATCACTTCCTCATATGTAGCCGGTTCATCTTCCTCAATAAGATTGATATCTACATGAGGTGATATCAGAAACCCATACCTCTAAGGTTGTTTTCTGACTTTCTCCGACCTACGTGGTTCTTATGTATTAGAAGATTTGTGTAACAGTCTCATCCTTGATGAACTGTTCGTGTTCCGTTACTGGTCGGTTCCATGAACAGTATGACTCCGATTTTCATCAAGTTTTACTTTCTTCTCACTTACCACTGCATTTATGAATTCCTCTAAGGAAAACCGCATGGAGAGAAACAAATATTTTTGTTCTCTTGTGGGTTGTGGAAATAATATCCTTTGGTTTCCCTAGGATAACCTACAAATAGACACTTATCTGATTTGGGTTCTAGTTTGGTAACATCCAAACGTTTAATTATATGCCCAGCATCCCCAATTCTTCGGAAATGAGAAACCCAGTTTCTTTCCTGTCCATATTTCATATGGAGTCTGTCCAACAGACTTTGACAGAACCTTATTCAAAATAAGTATTGTTGTTCAATGTGTATCATGTGAAGGAAATTGGTAGCTCAGTGCGACTCATTAATAACCTTACCATGTCCAACAAAGTTCGGTTTCTCCGTTCGGACACACCACTCATTGAGGTGTTCCGGGAGGAGTCCACTGTGAAAGAATACCATACTCTTTCAAGTCATCGAGAAACTCATTGCTCAAGTATTTTCCACCATGGTCCGACCGTAATGTTTTAATACTTTTACCGGTCTGTTTTTCTACTTCGTGTCGAAACTCTTTGAATTTCTCAAAAGTTTATGACTTGTGTCTCATAAGATACACATAACCATAACGCGATGCATCATCTGTAAAGGTTACAAAGTATTCAAATCCACCTCTAGCCTAGCTAGACATGGGCCCACATACATCACTATGAACGAGGGCTAACATTTCAGTGGCACAAACACTTTTACCATTAAAAGGCATTTTAGGCATCTTGCCCAATAAACAAGATTCGTAGACATCATATGATTTAGGATCAAATTCGTCCAAGTTTCCACTCTTCGAAAGTATGGATATACGAGTCTTGTCAATGTGTCCCAGACGACAATGCCCAGATAAGTTTCATTTGTCTTACTTAGTTTGAGCCTTTTGTTTGTCATGTTATATGTTTGAGATTCATTTATATTCAAAATATAAGACTATTATTAACATCTTCTGTACATATCAAAATGTTATCTTTATATACAAAACACCTAGTGTTCCAGAATACAAAGGTACACCCGCAACGGGTTAAACAAAATGCAGAGATGATGTTCCATAGTCAAACTAGGTACAAAATAACAGTCACCTAATATAATTACATGCCCCAAGGGCAGATACAAAACATAGGTCCCAACAGCCAAAACAGCGACTCTCGTCCCGTTTCCGACTCATAGGTCGATCTCATCTGAAGCCAGTATCCTGCTAGTCAGCAGATCCTGCACACCAGTACATATATGAGTACCATATCCAGAATCAAAAATCTAATTTTTAAAACCAGTAGTGGACATGTTTATAACAAACATACCTGAAGCCGAAGCCTTGCCCATCTTCACTTCCTTCAACTCCGCCTTGTACTCAAGGCAGTCACGCTTCCAGTGACCCCGTTTGCCACAATGTAGGCAGATGTCTTGGGATATGTCCTTAGTCTTCCCATAAGACTGTGATGATTTAGCCTTGCCATTTTTCTTCCTTTTCTTCACACCCCTAGAAGCCTTCGGCCAAGCCTCGGCAATCTGGGATGTCGAAGTAAGATGCACCTCACGCTTCTTGCCCTTTAGAAGATATGGCTCTACCTCTTTCAGCATTGCCATTAACTCTCCAAGAGTTTTCTTTTGGTTCATCATATTATAGTTTATGATGAACTCCCCCCAACATTCGGGCAAGGACTGTGTAAAATCAAATCTATAGAAGTCTCGGCCTCGAAGGTTATGCCCAGATGACCTAGCTGTTCGATGTCAGCAATCATCTGCGACACATAGTGCTCGACAGACGTACCCTCTAACATACACGAGCGAAAGAGCTTCTTGAGCAATTCGTGCTTCTGAGATCTAAGGTTAGATCTGTGAAGATCCTTCAATTTCAACATCATACTATAATAATCCAATCCTTTGTTCTGACGACGAAATTGAGGAGTCATTGCGGCAAGGATGACAGATTGAGCACTAAAGTTATCATCACGATGAGTCTTCCAAAGCTCATGCTCTATTATTTGCAAAACTCCGGGCTCAGGCCCGAGAGGTTTCTCTATGACATAGAGTAACTTCTCGGCTCCCAGGACTATCTGAGATTCATCTCCCAATCAGGAAAATTAGAGCCGTTAAAGACATTGTCGCCCATGATAATGTCCCTAACGCTAATCTTTCTATCCATCTTGATTGCAATAGTCCAATTATCCAATCAACGATTTCAGGGCACTAAAATGCAATGGTTACTATAGTCCAACTATATAACCAACTACAAGTGGAGTAGTGTGAAAACAGTCCAACTGTTCAATGAAAGCAATAAAAGATATTAGTCCAACTAATATATATTTATAACAACGATAAATAAAATAAAAGAGCGCGTGTAAGCAAGTATTAAAGAAATTGCAAATTTAATACTGGCCTCCCACTATTTTTCGGCGAGTTTCTAACTCTTTGTGGAGTACTCGGGAAACCCAGTGTCCTAGTGGGCTAGGATCCCGTTAAATAACACACAACCTTGACTTTGGCCAACAAGCTGTATGAAACTTAACTAGGTAGATCTATAAGATCAATTGGATCCCATCCAATTCCCAGATCCGGTAGGTGGACCTCCAAGTCTGAGATATATATCCAATATATATTTCCTAACCTTTTCCTCTGAATCAACTAAGCATTGACTTTGGCTCAACAAGCTTAATGATTCTAGTTAAGCGCGACCCATTGACAGTGGGAAAGCTTCGTAATCCATGTCGATGTACAGAAGTGACCTTGACTTTGGCCAACAAATCACAACTACCCAAGACATGCGATATATAACAAAGCCTTCTTGGTTCAAACACATTCGCGATGGACAATGATCTTGACTTTGGCCAACAAATCAAAGCCAATCTTGGATCTTGAGAAAGAACCACTCAATGGAAGGAAAACGCTTAATATATTATGATGGTTTTTCGCGTAAATTGACAACTAATTTATTTTCTTTGATTAGGTCTCATCATACACCCTTAAGCATGCTTTCTAAAAGCATAATAAAGCGTAAATAAATTAATAATGATATGCGGATGGATATATAACAAACTTTGTTCCTAGAACAAATCTCTCCATTTCCTCTCTCCCGCTAGCACTATTTATACTTCTACCCAATTACATAATACATTAAAGAAACCTCATTTACATTGAGAGGAATTGGTGAGAAGAGAAATACAAATAGAAAAGAGATAATAGGCTAGACACGCAGGTCCAATTTAATAAATTCTAAATTTATTACAATAATTTCCAAAATTGCCCTCACCATTCTAATATCCATCCGATATACATTATTCATACACATACATCCAAGTATTCACACAAAGCATGTTATTCAATCAATTTAATCCAATTAATTAATCTTTGAATTAATGACCATCCAATGTTCAAACAACGATTTGATTTGCGTGAGTCCAACTCGTTTAAGAATAAATACTCAAAGTACGTATTCTTGAATTATATCGAACTACAATTTTAAATCCAATTTAATTTGTATCCAATACTAATTCGCATTTAATTCCAAATTAAATAATTACACTTATTTTAGTGTCTTTTAGACTTAGATTCTAAATCTAATCTAAATGGGTCTCAAATGTCCAATTAGTATCTACTACTATTTTAATTAAAGTCCAATGGGCTTTTAATTAATTCTTAAGGCAAGGCCCAAATAGGAATCACCTAATGCCAAAAATCAATTTAGGCCCATTAGGCCAATTAAATTTTTAAAGGCCCAAATAGTCATATTTGGACTTTATGGAAATGGTTTTAGGCCCAATTGGATCCAACCCAATTGACCAAAACCAAACTTGGCCCAACCAAGCCCATTAAGCCCAAATATAACAAATTAGTCCAATTTAATAAATTCCAAATTTAAAGACTAATACATATTAACATAATATTCTAAATATCACATTAATTTTTATTAAAGTGTAATTAACATAATTAATTAATTAATTCAATATTTCCAAAACACCAATTAATCTAATTAATCATGCTTAATTATCCAATTCATTTCCAACACAAATGGAAGCAAAACCAACTCATTCCAACATGCTCAAGTTCAGGGCAATACATGAAATTAACATCCAATTTTGATTTCAATCCAATTAAATCAACAATTAACATTCAATTCATGCCAATTAACATATCCAATTGTCAAATTCAAAAAATCACCATGAACATACAAGGGGTAGTTTTCGGCCATGACATAGGAATTGGAGATTTTTGATCTAATCAATTTATCTCAAATCCAAAGATGCACAAATCCAATTCATCATCATACTAACACAACCAAACAATGAATTTAGGTAAATCAAGCTCCAAGCAAAAAATCCCAAATTAAAGTCCATAAACCCTAGATTTTGAAATCAAGTTTAGGAGGCTCTGATACCATTGTTAGTGTCTCTAAGACTTGCCCAAGGATCATAAACATGACTCTAGTGTGAATTTAACGAGTAAGGTGCGAAATACTTACATTGATTGGATGAGAAGTTTCAAAACTTTCTTTGTTGTAATGGAAGCTCCAAGCCTTCGAATTGAATTCCAAACTCAATGGTGAGTTTCCCTATCATCTCACAAGACTCCTTTAAGTGCTAGCTTTGTCAAAAATTGAAGCAAAATTCTTCCCCTCCAAGAATGAAGAATTCGGCCATTGAGAGAGAGTTGGGAGAGATGAGTGAATAGTTCAAAACTAATCCAAAAAGTGGTGTTGACTTGGCTTTCAAAAGTTGGTGGTTGTGTAATAAATCCAATTCACTTTATTACCAACCACTTACATCACAAGTTGACAAGTGATGTGAGTTGTGGGTCACACCCAATTAATTCCAAATCAAGTTGGTTTACACAACACACTTTGGGCCCGGTTTGTTTAATCCGACTAAACGAATTTTTTCCGTCGCTACGTAATTAAATCTAATTTAATTAAATAATAATACCCAGAAAAATTATTACGGAAGTCGCTTGCGAATTAATTCCAAATTAATTCGTTCGCTTGAATTAAGATCCAATTTTAATTCCGTGTTGAAATCCAATTTCAATTACTATATCCAATATATTATTTTAGCCCAATTAAATAAATTAAATAGTAAAATCCAATTTAACTATTAAATTTATTTTACCGATTAATTCCAAATTAATCGCGTTATCTCTTCTAGACGAATTTAATCCCATATAAATTCTTGCCGTAATTAATCCCAGATTAATTTTCTCTCTCTTAATTAATCCCAGATTAATTCTGTTCGAGTCAAATATCATCGGTGAATCTTTAGGAAGCGACCCAAGAGATCCCTGGATATGTTGGCAGTAAATACAGTTGTCGGACTATCCAACACGTGCGTACCGCGTACCACGTTCTCACCGATTTACAAGACATGGTTGGCTTCTAGCAAAGCACTGTGCCTACCAAATTCTCCAGAAATATATTCAACATGGAATATATATAATCTATATCAGGCGTAGTATACTACGTATTGTGTATTACGATCCAATATCGGATGTCACATGCTAGGCCTAGGGCTAAAATTGTGTCTGCCCCGTACGAAGCATATATCGGATCACTAGAAACTAGTCTCTGTAATCAGATAATCATGACCTAGTTATACTATCCCGATTAATTTTCTCTCTCATAATTAATCCTAGATTAATCCCAGATTAATTTTCTCTCTCATAATTAATCCTAGATTAATTCTGTTCGAGTCAAATGTCATCGGTGAATCTTTGAGAAGCGACCCAAGAGATCCCTGGATATGTTGGCAGTAAATATGGTCATCGGACTATCCGAACACGTGCGTACCCGGTACCATGTTCTTACCAATTTACAAGACATGGTTGGCTTCTAGCAAAGCACCGTGCCTACCCAATTCTCCAGAAATATATTCAACATGGAATATATATAATCTATATCAAGCGTAGTATACAATGTATTGCGTATTACGATCCAATATCTGATGTCACATGCTAGGTCTGAGGCTGGAATTGTGTCTGCCCCGTACGAAGCATATATCAGATCACTAGCAACTAGTCTCTGTAATCGGATAATCATGACCTAGTCATACTATCCCGATAGCTATAGCATTTAAGAGTACTAGTTCTGTATCCATACGTGATCATCATCTCCATATGACTGAAGTGATACTTCAATCTTGACATCACACCCAATACACTACGATTGTTAGTATACCCAGAAGAGGCGTACACAGAACCTGTTAAAGCTCCGGACGACCAAAACCAAAGTATATTGATTGTCGTAAGTATTAGCGATGCAAGTCTCAGGTTAAGACCACATACACCTACTGACCGGCGTAAACACACAAGTATAACGCAAGCGCACGTATCGTTCAAGTAGTATAAAAATATCGATCCCATGAGGACATAATTCCTACTATTGTTATTAATTATTGATACTATTTATTTACAAGTATCTAATTATAAGGAGAAGGGAATTGATTGCTTTTGGTTGGTTGAATGTGGTTTTGCAAAATAAAATAAAAACAGACTCAAAAGAAAATACTAAGGAAAATAAAAGAAAAGACTCAAGGATCTAGGGTCGTGACTCCACACAATATTATTATAAAGATGAATTGATTCTCTTATTTATGTGTAATAAATCAGATTGCTAACCTGGAACACGAAAATATACAAAAGCCTCTGTCGATGGTCAGACGCAAATACCCAGTATAACCCAATTGAACCATATGTCTATGTCAACCAAATTACCTGGATTCATTAAGATTAAGTTCCAATTATGGCTACCCCGCCTGACATGTATATGTCTATCCTGTAAGGAAATCTATTAAAGGGTTATCTATCATCAAGGAAGATCGTGGGCTATTGAATCTAAGGCTGAAACCTAAAATCCCTATGTCTAGTTCATTTTAAGTTTACCACATCAATCTTATTGGTGATCAATCTTATTGGTGATCAGACAACAAGAAGCATTAAGCTTAAGACTCAATAAACAAACTAAAGAATTCCCATAAAAAGAAAATCAATTATTAAGTGTGGGTATTGTGTTTCATCACTTCCCTAGATTAAGATTAAGTAATTTATATTTAACCTGACCATATAGGCGGTAATAAAGTCTGACATTAATTAATCCGGTTAAATTATAATTAAGTGAGATTTACCTAGATAATTATATTAAAGGTTTCACCTTTTACCCCAGCGGAAATTTAACTACAAAACATAAGTAAATAAATAAAAAGATGTAATTAAAACTAAAAATAAAAATACATGATTTTATTATTATTGAACTAGATGCTTCCTATGAAATCAGGGAAAAAATCCCAAGGAAAGCACACCAAATGAAGTGGTGAAGGCATGAATTTATAGGCATTTTCTAGAACAGGCGTCGCGACGCCAGCTTCCTTCTTGCGTCGCGACGCTGGCTCTGTTGACTTGGACCATGCGGGTTGACCACGCGTGTTCTGTCGGCAGAATCTGGTGATGACACGTGTCACGCGGTGAAGGTGGTGCAATGAGAAGTCGACACGTGGAACACGGTGATTGGCTGAGCATTCGGTCCAATGAAAAGTTGACACGTGGCACGCGCTTAGGATTGGTCAAATGAGAGGTCGACACGTGGCAACATGTGATTTGTCCAATATTCGGTCCAATGAGAGATTGACACGTGGCACGTGCTTGCTTTGGTCCAATGAGATTTTGACACGTGGCAGCCGGTGCATTTTAGCAGATCTTCTGTGATGATGACACGTGGCACGGAGCAAGTTAGCAAGGTCGGCGCACGTTAGCAAGTCCAATTCTTCAGATTCTGACACGTGTCCCTCGGCATACGTTAGCATGGCCGACACACTTTAGGCGTCGCGACGCGTAGGGTCTTGGCGTCGTGACGCAGACAAATTGCTTCCAATGCTTTCCCAACTTTATTTATCTTCAAAATAACACAAAACACATCAAAACATTCATCAAAACATTCGTAAATTTAGTGGCTTATAGAGATGGGTCATCATGTCTCTTGCCGGTAGCATCCTGCCTCTGGCGGGGTGTTACATGACTGCAACTTTGGTGATCTGCGTCTCGAGCATAACTTCCAAACATGAAGTGGTTGACCCATCTGGTAGCCAACCTGCAAAGCCAACAAATTGGTTTGGTGTGAGTTATAAAACTCAGTAAGCAACCACACTCGTACTACAATCAAAACTTACAAGTCAAACACATCAGAAGTTTTTCAAAATTACTAAGTTAAAACGAGTTCAGAATTATCAACTTCTTATTATCCTTTATACTTTACACATGCCAAATTCTCATATCTATATGTTTACATATGTGTCAATCTAATAGTCAAACATCTAAAACACGCGAGGCAAAAATTCGAATGTCACAAAGTATGTCATCTAACAACCAATCCATTTCAATCACATGAAACATGAAATCACATACTTATACTTTATCAGGACTAAGTAAATTTGAAATATCATCAAATCGGTAAGTAAAAAAAACTTTCTTCAATTCGAAACAATCTTTCTTCAATTCCAATAGCCCTATGATAACTTACATTCGTGACACATGCATTCACACATATCAGTTTAGAAATCATAATTTACTTCTCTTTTATTCATGCAAATCCAACGTCAGAATTCTTACTTGGAGACATATCTAGCACCAGAAGCTCACTAACACATACATTCTCTTTCACCATATCCATACATACAATAACAAACCTTTGCAAATACACTTTATAACACCTGAAACTCACATCTGTTTTCAAGTCATCCTTTCGTTCCACGAAAGCATACACAGTCTATAAATATCACGGGTTCTATCATACACATGTATACACTCAGACATACATACAATCATAGTGCAACCGACAACGAAACATACATAATAATCAATATATCAAAGAACACATAGCCCAAACAATACATACATATGGCTGGCTTACATATACAATACTTGTAAGAGACTCATTACCTATTTTAGAATAAGTATGGGATGAATGTCGTCCGAACGTATTCCTAATATGCTCGACTACTATACCACAAAATCATCAACCAATTAAACATACACACATGCACACATATCACGTAACAAAAACTCATCGCACGATTTCTCATACACAAGCACATACATGAAAAACACTGCTTTATCATCAGAATAGTCATACATATACGTATATACATCAAACATATGAATATACACATTAATTTGAATTCAGATACCATAGTCTTTAAAAGTCCTTATATTATTTACTTATCAATCAAGCATACTCTGTTTCAGAATTCTTATCTGAAAACATTAGGTACAATATCTTACGAAATAGACATAACCATTTATATACGCATCTTTTCAATCACGTACCATTATCACTCAGGAATGGTTTAGCTTATACCACCTCAATCTCTATAAAGCTAAATCACATGCATTAGTCAATAACAAACTTATTCAAATAGTGCACACATACACATGTTTATACGAATTCAGAAATAATAACTTATTCCATTTACCGCTTTTATATACTCAAATTACACATATCTCATCATCATATACATTAGGGGTGTTCACGGGTCGGGTCGGGTCGGGTTTTTCGGAATTTGTTTTGACCCGATCGGGTCGGGTCATTCCGGTCGTCTGACCCGAAACCTGAAATTTGAGTAGGTGACCCGCGCGGGTCGGGTCAAAAAAACTGCGGGTCGGGTCGGGTCAACATAATATATAGTAAATATAATATATATTTTTTATTGAGAGAAGATACTCAACAATGCATGCAGCACAAATGGTTAAAGCATTAACAAAGTTTCAAAGGATCGCAGGTTCGAATCTCTATAACAACTGAAATTTTTGTTGAAAAATTAATTTAATAAATGGAAAAATGTGGGACTCGACCCCTCAACCTTCTTCATCTTAACTCAGTAACCTGCCATTCGTGCTACGCGTTTGAGTTGAAATAATCATACCACTAAAAATATATATATTATAATACAGTATCATTACATCGGGTCGGGTCGGGTCAGACCCGAGTTTGCTGAACTAAACCCGTGACCTGATCCGAAAATTCGGGTCGGGTCAGACCCGAAATTAAAATTTTAAATGGAGAAACCCAACCAGGTCGGGTCGGGTCGCTGTGGGTCGGGTCAGGTCGCGGGTCGACCCGACCCTATGAACACCCCTAATATACATATACAAATACGTGTACATATACTTATACGTGTGCTTACACATATACTTATACATACACATATCATTACGAGTTCATACATTTACATACATCAAATTCATCAAACATTTCATTTCATATCATAGCATTGATAAAAATCCATACATGTGGTGGTTGATTAACTTAGCTATACATAATCTTGAAATTTGTTTTCAAGACCATTTCCTAACTATCCTCATTTTATCCTAAACATATTAGTCATTATTTAAACGCGAATCAATAATTCAAGTACTCATCGCATGTGTTACTTACCTGGCTTCGCGAGCGCTCCAAGTCCTAGTCAAATCTTTCAAAACAAATGATGAAACGCCGTCAGAATCGCGACTTTATATAATTTTCGACTTAACTTTGACAAAATTCTGGATCTTTCGGGGAAAATCAAATCAAGTCCGATTTTAATGTTTTCAGTTCCATTAATCTTGAAATATAATTACAAAGTAATCCAAGCCACCAGTTAACTTAAATCTTCTGTTTACGTATTTTTGGAAAATATTCCGAAAAGGTTTCCGCAAATGCTACGGAAGGGTCCTGGACTCTTCGAACCTACCCGGAATATTTAAACACTATCGTATCATCATATATATCTCATATCTATTATTATACTTAGGAAACATCAATACACACTAAATCTATTTTTACCGGAACCTTACATAATCTATCGGATCGATCCAATTCGTTACGTTTTCACTCGGATTCTACCAAATACACATATTCAATAAACTCATAGTCAAAAAATTCAATTTATATCAATATGATACTCTACGAAGCTATTGGATACATCCGAACAATAAACGATAAACTTAAAATTAGCAAAATTTTAACAGAAGGTCTTATCGAGATTTCGAGGTCATAAACGGGTTCTAGACGATCCCACGAACGCGCTGGAATCGACGAAATTTCGATCAGAGCTACTGTTCATTTGTGGATCACTATTTATCACAGCTTTATTTCTCGTTTCGCTTGCAATCACGTACATAATGGAAAAATCGTCAGCGCCAACTTGTAATACTCTCCGAGAGCTTCTCTTTGGTGGGTGGTCGGGCCATGAAAGAAGCGACGAGCCGAGATCGGAAAAACCATGCCCGCACATTTTTCTCCCTTTTTCTTTTCGTTGCCAACGTCCTGGGGCGGCCGCCGGCCACCACAAGATGGAGGGGTGGCCAGCGCACCCCACCGACCAGTGCGACTAGGTCATCCAAAACGCCATTTGGGGACGAGCGAGAGGGGGGAGGGGTCATGTGTGAGTATTTGGGAAGTTATTACATTCCTGTAATTGTGAGAAACGTTGAGGTATTTATAGATAAAGTTTTGGAAATTACAATCTAACCCGCGAAATTACAGTTAGGTCCTTATCATGCGACTTTTACGGAAATTTGTATTTTGGAAGCCCTTTTGATATAAATTTTGAAAAATAATCAAAACGAAAGTTGTTCGTCTCAGAAAAAGGAGTCTAATGGTTCAAGACTCAACTGAATCTAAGTTCGTTTGCTATTTGTTTAGCCGAAAAAAATAAATTTTTTACGTGTACAACGATATAAACATGAATCGTGTAACCGGTTCTCGAAACAACGTGTTTTCTAATGCAACGAAGCTTCACTTTAAAACGTTCTGATCTATTTTCCAACACATAAATTCTTATTTTCGAATATTATCTCGCTCCAAAACTAACTTTAATTTGGAACCTTCCAGAACTATTCTGAAAAACAATTCGGGATATTACACACATGAAATGCATTAAAATATATATTAATGTCCTAAGGCAATGACTAAGTACATTTGAATCTATCAATTTTGTTAATGAAAAGGATATAATATAAAATGTTAAATCAAGGGGAAAAACATGATTAAAATATGTGAATATGGGCACGCACTTACCCTAGATCGCGTGTTGTATGCTTTTTGTATAGGCCATCAATTTTCTTCCAAAGAAATATATATATTTTTCCTTAAAAAACCAAATTTATGAATAATAATCAAAATCATGAGAGAAGTAATTTTATAATGACTATAAGACCAATTTTTCTTTACTTTTTTTTTACCACTTCAGCTCTTTTCTATCTTTCTTGGAACAAATTGTCTACTTAACCCTAACTATTCTTTAGTAAAATATAAATAAATAATAATAAAAGTGAAATTATTTGAATCCATTAAAATACTCGATAAACCCACTTACTTAGTAAACTGGTTAAAAAATTAAAATAAATCAGATCTCATTTAATAAAATATATTTATTAATCTAATTTAACTTGATTTCTCGAGACTTTTTCTTTCACAGCTTTTTTCAAATTTTTTTTTTTTTTTTTTTTTATCTTTTTTCCATCATTTCTCAATCCTCTCCATTTTTTTTTATTGGTCATGTTTTAAATTGTAATACCCAAATATATATATAAAAAAATAATAGAATTTTTCTCCCTTGAATTAATTCTAAACGAAAATTATTAGAGAAACAACAATGGATAGAATTATAATTGTAATTATACTAAACAACAAAAATAATTCAAAAAAAGAAGAAGAAAGAAATTCAGCAATTGATTTGACCCATTCTGGCATTCTTGCATGGTTGAATCTTATCTATAATTATAATTTAAGATATGAATATTGTTGAAGGCTGTTTTTCGTTCTAATTATGATTTGGGAATTCAATCCCTTGAACAAATTTTCATAAACAGTGAATTTGTTTGGTTTGTTGAGAACCAAAGTAAACTTAGCAAGCAGACAGAAAATCACAGAGAAAACAAGAGATTAACGTGGTTCGACAGAGTGTGGCTCCAGCCTACGTCCACGGGAGTGAAGAGGGGGAATTTTATTACTTGCTCGGGTCAAAATCGACATGCTTTCTCTCTATATCACTAAGTTTTCAGGCCTCTATTTACAAGTGAAATATCAAGATTGCTAACAAAACAGCCAACCCCTGAAATTAAGTCTTTGATTCCTTTATATAGACTTCTGAATCTACTATCCTGACAACCCACGACGTCAACCCACATCATTCAGACATTGTTATCCAGGTTTCTTTTCCCCAACTATTCTACAAATAGTAGCTCTGATCTCTGACTCGACCACCTTCTGCCAGTAGAAGCCCATCATTCCAACTTCTTGCTCACTGCTACACGTTCTGCTAATGTGGTAGCCTGTGACTCAACCACTCCAGCACTGTTCCGTCTGTCAGAGTCTCTTCCCAAGGAAAGTCGCTGACTTACTCTTGTCATGTCAGCCTTCTGGAGGTCCAAACTTTCCTTAAGGGCATACTTCATATGCTCTCAACTACATGATACCTTGTGGTCTCAGCTATGCTCCTCTGGTCGGTGTACCGAAGTGAATGATGTTCGGCCATACCTCTTCCAACTTCTTCAACCAGGTCAGGTCGATAGGCATGACCCCCTCAGGTCGGCTTCTACTAATACTTTATTGCCAGATTCAATTCTTCTATAGGTCAGGTCAATATTCTTACTCCTTTTCATCAGCCGATATTGGTCTCGGTAAGACTATCATACATTGAGCTCGGGTCCCTCATTTGACCAGGCTTTTTGGGCCCCATTCATTCTCCTGGTCATGTACAATACCCAACTTACCCTTCCTCGGGATTCTAACTTCTTCGAGGTGAAAAATCACCATCAATATGTGTCCCATAGTTCTCGGTATCAATGAGTTAGTTGATGCCGGGAACTATAATAAAGGTGGTGTAGTCTGCGCCTATGTCCTCGGGTCGTAGTTCGCTACTATTCAACTGCCACGTCCCTCGGGTCAGGGAAGCACACACAGAGCAAATATTCCTTTTTTGTAATGATTGTCTCTCTTTCATCGCCAACTGAAGAGTCTTTCTAGGGTTTCTGAATCGCCCTTAGAAAGATTTGAAGGCTTAATTGTCTTCCTTAAATGCATGTCACATCTATCAGGCCTTCTTTTTGCTTTGTCTCTCCGAGATGCCAGGTGTCGCGCATCCATGGCTAACCCGCCTAAACTTAAGACAGCTACGCCCAACCAAAACAATGGCTTCAATATGAGCCTTTCATTTTATTTTAATGGATGTGATCCCCCTTACACGTGTCACCGATCCCGTACATACGTTTTAATCTGACTGCTAAAATTGGCCTGAGTAGCCTATTTAAAGGCTATTGATGTTCATCTTCCAACTTTCACTTCATTTTTTCAAAAAATACTCTCAAAGCTTCATACTGTCCTCTGAAACTCTGAGTCTTCAACAACTTCAAGCACCTTTCATTACCGTCTTCAAGCTTGTGCAAGTAAGTTCCACGCTGACTTCCTCTCTCTTCACTTATGTTTCTTTTTGCAATAATGAAGGTGACCTGCTAGTGTGGTTTATTTATGTTTCTAGCTTATTGTTCTGGGTTTTCTTGTGCTTTAATGGTAGTATGGGGGTGGGTTTATTAGTGTTGATGTGCTTGTGTTTTGTGTGTATGTTTTGGTGTGATTTTCTGGGTTTATGTTAGGGGTATGAAGTATATATTTTTTTGGGGGGGGGGGGGGGAGGTTTTGTGGGTGCTTTTTGCCTTGTATGTGCTTTATATTTTCATGTTTCGCCATTTTTAGGGTGCATAGAGCCTTTAGGGTTAACCACTCGGTAGGGACGATTACATAATAAACCTTAGATCTTGCGTACTTAGCTCTACTAACCATAGAATTAGTTTTTTAAAACTAAGGATTTTGAACTAACCTTCCTCCTTGGGTTTTATCTTGGCAGAAATTTCAGACTTAGGATCCTCTTCTTCAACTCCCCTCAATGTTCTACCTCCCACCATGAAATCCACACGTCGGGCCGATACGGTCAACGTACATAGCTCAGATTAGAGAACATTGACGACTACGACACGACACTGGCCATTTCTGAATAGGAACCCAATCATATCAAAAACGGGTGCCTCGACCTGAGCCCAGTCACCCCAAGCTCGACTTCATCAACTTGGAAATGGATCAGGCTTCAACAATAATCGAGGCCGACCTAGAATAACTGATGTTATGGTAACATTCCCAATGCCATCACACTGAGTGTCCCAAGAGAATGAGATCAAGCGAGCCATCTATGTGATGATCAAGTAGCACTCTGCACGGCCGTCTTCGATATGGGATTGCGTCTGCCCGTGCATGGGCATTTTGCAAAGGTTCTGGCAGTAATGAATCTGGCCCCATGCCAAATGAATCTAAATGGTTGGAGGGTGCTGGCCGACCTGTATGTGATTTGGAGTAGAGTAGGGTTGGGAGAGCCATCTATCCCCGAGCTGAAGAGATTGTATAAAATGAATGTCAACCCAAATGAGTATAAGGGTTGATATTACATCTATACCTACGCCGAGGCTCATCACATCATCTCCAATTTCCAGGACACCAATAAGAATTTTAAAGACAAATGGTTTTGGGTCGGGGGACCATGGGGAAGTCACCAGCGGGGCGACGACGAGCGTATCACTGTTCCTCTCATCTTCCGAGTTGGAGGTAATAACCCATCCTCCAAACTATCTGACCAATTGAAATTCTACTAACTTCTGAGCCTTTTGCATCTTATTGGGACGATCTCCCAAAAGTCCATCACGAGACCCGTGCCAGGGTAAAGAAGGTGTTTGAATTTGGAGGCCACTACAAGGACCTCATCAACCCTTCCGCTCTTGCAGACTTGGGCCTTACCCCGAACACTCCACCTCCCCAGTCCAGACATACTGGTAATTTCTAATCGACTTACTTGTTGTTGTTTGTTGTCTTGTTACTATCTCATTTGTTCAAATCACCCTGTAATTTCATTCTACATGCTCTTAACATTTCCACTTTTGTTCGTAGGTATGCCTGGAATGAAGAGTCCAATAAAAATTTCTTGAGAGGCCATGCGAGCTACCCGGGGCAGGTCTAGCAGCACCCGTGCCTAAATTACCACTCCAATCCAGCCGGAGGTAAGGTAAAAGACAACACAAGCAACTGCTCCACCCAGGCCCTCAAGTGTCCCATAAACCTGCCAAACACTGACCCCTTCACCTTAAACTTTAGGCATCCCTCAGCCTACCTAAACTACAAACATTGCCTCCCGACCCTCCAAAAGACATTTCCACCAGGTCGAGCGTGAGTTGCCTGAGGAAAAAGTCGAGAGGGTCCCATGAAAAAAATCCAGGAAGGGCAAAACTCCGACCTCCTCCTCTCCAGACCAAAGGGGAACCCCGTTGTTGGGGATTAATAATTTTTTAGAAGACGTGAGGAGAGGCGTAGCCCATCTTCTTCCTACCTTTAACTTCCTGGCCAAGTACGTGAATCTTGACCAGGCCACGACTTATGAAAGCCTTTCTCTCGATGACGTCCCCAACAAATCTGGCTGATTCCATGCAAAGGTAGATAATTTTAACCTCCATATGTGGTATTTTTCTTTCTTCAATAATACTAACCTCGTCTCTGATTTGCAGTTGCCTATCTATTGGCCACCAATATGAATGTACTAGCAACCACACTTTTGTTGGAGTTGGTGCTTGAAGCGCCAATCCGAATAATATATTGTATATTTTATTATTTATTAATAAAATAACTACATTTTCATTTCATAGATATTGTCATTATGGATATTAGATTGTTGTATAATTCACATATGTTTAGCAATCCCTCTGTCATAGGCTATCCTAATTATGCTTAGGAAACATAGAATACACCGTCAAGTTTCCAAGGTGAACATCTCATGTCGATATGTCCACGATTCTTTACAACTGATGCGATCCACCCTAGGTGATCGGCTTTGACCAAAGTTTTTAAGAATCGTGACTTACTCAAATGGATACCTAAACCGCTTATGTACACATACGGGCCGACAGATCTTCTCTTGATTCGCACTTGATTAACGAGTGTATCGATCCACACCCAACGAACATCTAGAGTTCAGACCATAAAAGGTTTATGAAATACATGGCACCAAAGTGTAGAGGATCTCACACAAAATCAATGCTATCATATAGTCAAAGGATCACATATGATGCTCGACTCGAGGAGATTCCTATTGATGGTGGTGTGTACTTCCAACTATTAGGAATCACTTGTGAGTCATTCAGTATTCGGTCCAAACAATACCCACATGTCTATACGAGCTTCCAAAGCTCATGGTACATCGGGTTAAACCATTGGAACTCCAATTCCAATATACGACACGTGCTAGTCTTCTAGGTTATAGGAATTCGATCGTATTCCAAAACCAACGACTATGAATATTTACTTTAAGAATAGTTTATAATAGTAATACTTATCCCAATGTTGGACCACCTAGTGTCTAGTATTACTACAAAATTATTCTAAGATCGATGTCATTATTAGCATATTTATACATCAATCTAATATGCATAATGACAATACCATTAATAAGGTATGAAATGAAAATATAGTAATTTTATTAATAAATAATAATATATACAATACATTATTCAGATTGACGCTCCAAGCACCAACATCAACATCAACATCAACAAGCATATACCCCAATAGGGTTAGCTTGGAAGTAAGAAAGTGACTTCTTCACTGTTGTGATCAATGACAAAGCCATCAGCTTGTGGACCGGGTTTTGAGTTTCTGTACCTAACAATCCCTTACAAGCCTAATACATCGGCATCTAGATTTTATCTACTTCATGTACTAACTGTTGGACAATTATGACCCATAGCGTCACTATTTGTACAGATCATGGTGTTGTTGTACAAATTAACTATGTGACAAATGAGATTGCACTCTTATCATTTGTGATTAGATCACCAAGATATACAAATGATAGGAGGTCCCTGTGATTTGTTCCTGGATTGAGAATTATATGAGACAGTATCAGTCCACAAAGGATAAATCATTAAATATCCCTAGTCAAGAGTATTATCGAGATTGGACATCGATAAATACGTTAAAGACTTATTATTACACTGTGCGCGTTGTGAGGGCACAACGACATAGTTCTCATATATTTGGGTATAGGATACTCATGCAAGTGTAAAAGGAGGTTGTGTTTTATCGATGGTACGGGAAAACTTCGCTCTTGATAGACCCCCTCAGAATTCCATTGATAGTATGACTATGTGTATATGGAAATCTGAAATCAGGGTAAGTATATTTGGTCTTAACCTGAGACTTGCACCGCTAATACTTGCGACAATCAATATACTTTGGTTGCGGTCGTCCAGGGCTTTAACAGGTTCTGTGTAAGCCTATGCTGGGTATATTGTGAATCTTAGTGTGCTGGGTGTGATGTCAAGATGGAAGTGTCACTCCAGTCATATGGAGTTGATGGTCGCGTATGATACGGTACTAGTACTCTTAAGTACTGCAGTCATCGGGATAAAATGACCAGGTCAGGTTTATTCGATTATAGAGACTAGTTACCAGACATTCGACATGTGCTTCGTACGGGGCAGACACAATTCCAGCCCCAGGCCTAGCACGTGATCATCCGATAATGGACCAACATACGTAATACTACGTATACTACGCCTGATATAGATCCTTTATTCCTGTAAGGATATTTCTGGAGAATTGGGTAGCATGACGTTTTGCTAGAGGCCAACCTTGTCTTGTAAATCGGTAAAATGTAGTATTAGGTACTTACGTGTTCGGATAGTCCGACGACCGAATTTACTGCCAACATATCCGGGGATCTCATGGGTCGCTTCCCAAAGATTCACCGATGACGTATGACTCGCACTCTAAATTAATCTGGGATTAATTAGAAGAGAAAGAAATTAATCTGGGATTAATTACGGAGATATTTTATCTGGGATAAAATATCAATTAAAGAGAGAGAACGATTAATTTGGAATTAATCGGTAAATTAATATATTCGATATATTATGCAAAATTGGATTTCGACGCGAAATTAAAATTATATTTTAATTTCAGTTTTGTTCATCTCCATCGCTCAACCGATCGATGTGAGTATTCTGCAACTTCGTTGATTTGTATTCACACATGTTCATGCTTGTTTAATGATCTTGGGACCTTAGCAAACCCCATCAATGGTATCTTGATAAAGGTTGAGCATGAAATTGATTTAGGATTAAAATTTGTGTAAAATTGATTTTGAGCATGTATAATGAAATTGAATGAATTAGTATGCTTAAATGTGTTTTAATTAATGATTGATTGGATCAATTTGATGAAATGTTGTTTGGAACAAATTTCCCCAAATTTTTTTGGTGTTGGCCGAATACTAGTATGCCCTAAATTCTGGTATTTTTTGTTTCGTTGATCATTGGATGACTTGAAACGATTTGGGATGTTGATTTAATGTCGATTGTGAATTTAATTGGATTGAAAACGAATCGAACATAAAATAGTCCCCATTGCCGAGAGCTTTTAAGCATTTATGGGTTTGATTTTTGATAAAAAAATGTTGGACACTAATTGATGTAATTGAGCATGATTATTAGGCTAATTCGTATTTTGGAAATATTGATTTGGGTAATTAATTGTGTAATACACTTTATGTAATTAAATTGGGAATTGGAATTTTTTGTAATTTAATTATTTGGGCCTTAAATTGGATTTGGGCTAAATGGGCTAAATGGGCTTGGTTGTACTAAGTTGGGTTTAGGCAAAATTGATTGGATCCAATTGGGCCCAAAACCGCTTCCATAAAGCCCAAATGCGACTAATGGACCTTTAAAGTTTAATTGGGCCTAATGGGCCTAAATTGATTTCTGGGCTTATGGGTTAATTCCCGGATTGGACTTGGTTATTGGGTTCGACCCGAGTTGACCAAAAGTCCACGCCTTAAGAAATTAATTAAAAGCCCATTGGACTTTAATTAAATTGACGTTGGACGTTAATCAGGCTTTGAGACCCGTAGCGATTAAATTTGGAATTTAAGTCGTAAAAGGTTTATCATTAAAGTGTAATGTTTAATTTGGAATTAAATAAGCGAATTAGAATTAAATGCATATTGAATTGGATTTAATTTTGTAGTTTAATTTAATTTGAGAATTCGTACTTTAAGTATTTATTCGCAAAACGAGTTTGACTCGCGCAAAATCAAATCGTTGTTTGAACATTGGATGGTCACTAATTATCAGATTAATTAATTTGATTAGATTGATTGATAACATGCTTGTGTGAATACATGGTTGCGATTCATGAATAATGTATATCGGATGGATATTAGATAGGTGGGACAATTTTAGAAATTGTTGTAATAAATTTGATTTATTAATTGGACCTGCGTGTCCAGCCTTATCACCTATATTCTTTGTATTCTCTTCTCACCTATTCCCCTCAATGTAAATGAGGTTTCTTTAGAAGTGTAGTGTAACGGGTGTAGAAGTAAATACTTGTGCTAGCGGGAGAGAGAGAAATAGAGAGATTTGATCTAGGATCAATGTGTAAAATATACATCCGCATATCTGTGTTAGAATGCATGTTTAAGGGTATATGATGATGAGACCTTAACAAAGATAATAAATTGGTTGCCAATTTTCACGCGAAAAACCCTTCCCAATATTAAGCATTTTTCCTTCCATTGAGTGATTCTCACTCAAGATCTGAGACTGGCATTGGCTTTGGCCAAAGTCAAGGCCTTTATCTGTCGAGGATGTGTTTGAATCACGAGAGCTTTGTTCCA
This sequence comes from Zanthoxylum bungeanum, assembly GCA_019454045.1. Lineage (NCBI taxonomy): Eukaryota > Viridiplantae > Streptophyta > Magnoliopsida > Sapindales > Rutaceae > Zanthoxylum > Zanthoxylum bungeanum. The sequence goes on along the minus strand of SKCR01046856.1, from coordinate 40,176 downwards.
TATGGTGTCTTGTCAAGTTTGTGGTTTGTTGGCCAAAGTCAAGACCACTTCTTGTCCATCGACATTGATTACGAAGCTTTCCATGGTCAATGGGTCGCGCTTGAATGGGATCACTAAGTTTGTTGTGCCAAAGCCAAGGCTTAGTTGATTCATAGGAAAAATGTTAGGTAATACATTGGATGTATTGGCATATATAAGATATATGTTTCGGACTTGGATGTCCCCCTACCGGATCTAGGAATTGGATTGGATCCAATCGATCTTAGAGATCTACCTAGTTAATTATCATACAATTTGTTGGCCAAAGTCAAGATTGTGTGATATTTACGGGATCCTAGCCCGCTAGGAAACACGGTTTCCCGAGTACTCGACAGAGGGTTAGAGGCTCGCCGGAAAATAGTGGGAGGCAAGAATTGAATTTGCAATATTCGTTTAATTACTTGCCATAAGCGCTCAAAACAAATATCATTCGTCATATAATTAAATGTTAGTTGGACTAAATTTAAATCGTTGTTTTAATTAACAGTTGGACTGTATTCAAACTATTCATTTATAGTTGATTTTATAATTGGATTATAGTAATCAATATAATTGATTTTAATATATTAAATTATAGTAGATTAAATAGTTGGACTATTGTAATCATTATAATAAATAGTACCGAAATCGTTGATTAAATAGTTGGACTATTAGAATCAAGATAGAAATTGAAAGATTGAAATTTAAAACATAATCCTAGGGAAAATGTATTTAAATGGTTTAATTTTCAAATTGGGAATAAAATTCAGGATGGTCCTGGAAAATAAGAAGTTACTTTATTTGATAAAATAAAATATTATGCCTAAGCCCGAAGTTAAGCAAATAGTAGAGCATAATATTTGGAAGATTTATGTAATGATAACTTTAGTGCTTAATCCATTGAGCTTGTCATAGTAGACTCCTTAATTTCTGAATCAGAACTAAGGATTAGATCCTTAAACTATGATAAAGAAATTGAAGGATCTTCATAAATCCATACTTAGATTTTAGAAGTACTAAAATTGCAATAGTAAACTCTTGGAGAGTTAATGACTATTCTCAAAGAGACAAAGTCAAACTTTGCAATAAGGCAAGTAGCGCAAGGCGCACCTTACTTCGATATTCTAGAAACCCGAGGCTTGGCGAAAGGCTTCTGGAGTGTTGAAATGGGCAAAGGCAAAATCATTATAATCTTCTGGGAAGATAAAGGACATATTCCAAAATGTCTTTCTGATTGTGGCAAACGGTATCGCGGAAGCGTGACTGCCGTTGGACAAAGCAGACATGAAGGAATTGAAGACGAGCAAGGCTCTGACTTCAAATATGTTTGTCAACATTATGTTCACTACTAGCATTAAAATTGGATTTTAAATACTTAGTGTGGTACATAAAATATATGTATTGATTTTCAGAATCTGTTTTGAACAGGATACTGACTTCAATAGAGATTTATCTGCGAATCGGAAACTGGACGAAAGTTGCTGTTTTAACCGTAGATACGTAAGTTTAGGAACTACCTTCGGGTGTGTACCTAAATTAGGAACCCGTTATAATGTTACTAGTTTGACTATAAACATTATCTCTATATCAGTGTTTAACCCACTGTGGGTTTACCTTTATATTCTAGAACACTAAAGTGTTTCATTATATAAAGATGATATTGAGATAAACACACTAGATGTGAATAACAAAATTTATATTTTGAATATAAATAAATCTCAAATATATAACATGACAAACAAATAGCTCAAACTGATTTGATCAGAAGAAACTAATTTATGGCATTGTTGTTAGGGACACAATTAAACAAGACTCGTATATCCACACTTTTGAAGAGTGGGTACTCGGACTGTTTTGATTCCAATCAAATAAAGTCTACGAATCTAGTTTATTTAGGCAAAATGCCTAAAACATTATTTACTTGGTAAAAGTGTAAAAGCCACAGATTTGTTAGCCCTAGTTCATAGTGAAGCAAGTGGGCCCATGTCTAGCTAGGCTAGAGGTGGATATGAACATTTTGTGACCTTTACGGATGTGGCATCGCGTTATGGTTATGTGTTTCTTTTGAAGAACACAAATCAAAAACTTTTACAGTTTCGACATGAAATAGACAAACAGATCGGCTAAATTATTAAACCGTCACGGTAAGACCGTAATGGAAAATACTAAGGCAATAAGTTTCTAATATACTTGAAAGAGTAAAATATTCTTTCAAATGAGGACTCCTCCCGGAACACGTCAGTTTGACGGTGTGTCCGAACCGATAAACCGAATTTCGTTGGACATGATAAGGTTAATCATGAGTCGCTCTGAGCTACCATTTCCTTCAACGGATAAGCATTAACAATGCAGAACTTATTTGGAATAAGGTTCCATAATAATCTGTTTGACAGATTTCATATTAGATATGAACGGGAAAGAAACTGGGTTTCTCATTCCTGATAATTTGGGTATGCTAGGCATATGTTTGGATGATACCAAACTAAAACCCAAATTGGATAAGTGTCAATTGTAGGTTATCCTAGGGATACCATAAGTATAGTACTTATACAGCTCACAAGAGAACAATTAGATTGTTGCTCACCATGCGGTTTTTCTAAGAGGAATACCGATATGTAGTGGTAAGTGGGAGGATAGTAAAACTCGATGAAAATCGGAGTAATATTGTTCAAGGCATCGAATCTTAATTAAACATATATAGTTCATCAAGGATGAAACTATACCATTAATCTTTTTATACATAAGAATCGCGTAAAGTCGGAGAGAGTCAGAAGACAACCTGGGGTATGGGTTTCTGATCTCACCTTATAAAGATGTTAATCTTTTGAGGAATACCAACTGACTACGTATGAGGAAGTGATACCAGGTATCGACTCCATAATCATGGCAAAGTGTCATGAGTCTGAAATGGATTCCATATATATCAACTTAGTTTGGATACTAGTTGATGTACCACAAGGCATTGTGCCTATTGGTATTATAAGTTTTCAAGGAAGACATACATGGAAGGCAACATACCAACGTACTAAGCTATGCTTGTAGCGGAAAGGTATCGTTATCAACATTATGTTGATTACAATTCAACCTTTTACTTGTTGCCACGATAAATCCATTTGGAAAATGCTTGCTAATGCTGTATGTTTCATTAGTGAAATATGACAGCTTAACGGGAAAATCGCTTTCCTAAAAAGGAAACCTTTTGGAGGATGTTTACAACATCCTGTCGGTTTTGTCGTACCAAAACTAGCAAACAAGGTTTGCAGGTTATTCGATCCATGTTTGGATTAAAGCAAGCATAGGTTCTTGAAATTATCGTTTTGATATAATCATAATAGCTTATGATTTAATTTTAAGCGAAATGATTCTTGTGTATATAAGAGGGTTAGTGGGAGCGCACTGACAGTGGCTATCCTATAAAATAATGATAATATGTCATTTCTTGGAAATGATATTCCCATAAAAACAATCGGTGAAAGCTTAGCTTTCATGAAAAACTCTCCGAGAACTCGTACATTGAAAAATGTACGCGACCTGGTGTCTCATACGCTTTGAGCATATGGATTCACAAACAGGCCAATCTAAGTGATAGTCACTGGATTGATGTTAAGAACATCTGTTAGTTTCTTAGAGAACTAAGGATACATTCTTAAACTATGGAGATGGAGAAGTTGAAGTGACTGGGATCATTACTGCAAGTTTCCTAAACCGATAAGACGACTACAAGTCGCAAACCATACTACAAAGTTTGAATAACGGAACATTGAGCTGGAAATCTTCCAAGCAAGATACTGTTACCGAATAAAAACAAATGCGGAATATTGCTGCAGCTGAGGCAGCAATAGAAGCCTTCTAGGTCGATAATAAATCTAATTAGATTAGATATAATTCTGTTAGCAGCTGAGCTAGGCTTGAGCACAGGCTAAAGAATTAATGGTCTCATCAACGATCCAGATAAATACTTTGACTATTCATCTGACTCGTTCGGATCATACATCGTGGCGATGTGATGATCGAATAAATCGCATCAGATGATAATCATGTAAATCCGCTGACGAAAGCTTTTCTCAGCAGTTTGTTCGGGTGTAAGACACTCGAATGACTGGCTATAGGCCAAGTGGGAGATTGTTGGACAATTATGACCCATAGCGTCACTATTTGTACAAATCATGGTGTTGTACAAATTAACTATGTGACAAAGGAGAATGCACTCTTAGATATACAAATGATAGGAGGTCCCTGTGATTTGTTCCTGGATTGAGAATGATATGAGACAGTTTCAGTCCACGAAGAATAAATCATTAAATATCCCTAGTCAGAGTATTATCGAGATTGGACATCGATAAATACGTAAAAGACTAGTATTACACTTGTGCGCGTTGTGAGGGCACAACGACATAGTTCTCATAAATTTGGGTATAGGATACTCATGCAAGTGTAATAGGAGGTTGTGTTTTACCGATGGTACGGGAAACAGCTTCGCTCTGGATAGACCCCCTCGGAATTCCATTGGTAGTATGACTATGTGTCAAAGGAAGTCCGAAATCAGAGTAGGTGTATTTGGTCTTAACCTGAGACTTGCACTGCTAATACTTACGACAATCAATATACTTTGGTTGCGGTCGTCCAGGGCTTTAACAGGTTCTGTGTAAGCCTATGCTGGGTATATTGAGAATCTTAGTGTGCTGGGTGTGATGTCAAGATGGAAGTGTCACTCCAGTCATATGGAGTTGATGGTCGCGTATGATACGGTACTAGTACTCTTAAGTACTGCAGTCATCGGGATAAAATGACCAGGTCAGGTTTATCCGATTATAGAGACTAGTTACCAGACATCCGACATGTGCTTTGTACGGGGCAGACACAATTCTAACCCCAGGCCTAGCACGTGATCATCCGATACTGGACCAACATACGCAATACTACATATACTACGCCTGATATAGATCCTTTATTCCTGTAAGTATATTTCTGGAGAATTGGGTAGGCATGGCGCTTTCCTAGAAGCCAACCTTGTCTTGTAAATCGGTAAAACGTAGTACTAGGTACTTACGTCTTCGGATAGTCCGACGACCGAATTTACTGCCAACATATCCGGGGATCTCATGGGTCGCTTCCCAAAGATTCACCGATAACGTATGACTCGCACTCTAAATTAATCTAGGATTAATTAGATGAGAGAGAAAATTAATCTGGGATTAATTGCGGAGATATTTTATCTGGGATAAAATATCAATTAAAGAGAGAGAATGATTAATTTGGAATTAATCGGTAAATTAATATATTCGATATATTATGTGAAATTAGATTTCGACGCCGAATTAAAATTAGATTTTAATTCGGGCGAACCAGTTAATTTAGAATTAATTCGTTAGAGACGTGAATAGTGATTTCGCAAGGCATAATCATTTAATTGCGTCGCAACGGAAAATTCGTTAATTTGGAATTAGCGAACCCGAGCCCGAGATTGTTTACGAGCACATTCATATTTCGAATTTAAATGCGGCACGCAAGTCAAATCAAGCGTCAAATCGCTAGTCGCAACTAGTGTCACATCATTCGTCAATCAAGTGATGCATGTCTTTCACTTTGAGTGATTGACGTAAGTCACTATTCATGAGTGATGTGATTTGATGGAGGTTGATTGGCTTTAATTGCTTGACTTTTTGATAGCCAAATTCACATGAAATGAATTTGAAATTCACATGAAATGAATTTGAAATTCACATAAGTGTATTAGATACACTTTAGCCATCAACCAAATTCATCTCTCTCTCTCATTTTTTTCATCTCTCTCTCTCTCACACGCCCATGGGGCAAATTTCTTCATTGGTTTGGCAGTGAACTGCCGTGTGCCAAGAGGAAAAGGGAAGCTTAGAGTCACGATTTTGTGGCAAAATCGGGAGTGCTAGCACACTACGAAGTCATGCGAAGGTGATTGGGAAGTCTACCCATGAGCCGGGAATCGTTTGACGAAGCTTGGAGCTTGGATTCTTGATGATCAAAACCGAAAATGGAGACTCAACAGCAGTGGACTGCCGTGAGAACTAGTGAGCAGAATTTCAGTTTTGTTCATCTTCGCGTCGCTCAACCGATCGATGTGAGTATTCCGCAACTTCGTTGATTTGTATTCACACATGTTTCATGCTTGTTTAATGATCCTGGGACCTTAGCAAACTCCAACATTAACACTGAGCTAATAGCATATTCAGAAACAACTAAATATAAAATAAAATCTCACCCGGGATTGGCTTAGCAAGAAGTGGGGGTTGAGTCAAGTATTCTTTAAGCTATTGGAATGCATCCTCGCACTCGTTTGTCCAGTTGACTTCCTTCTTTGCCTTCTTGATCAGCTGAAAGAAGTTACAACACCTGTCTGTGGCCTTGAAGATTAACTGGTTGAGTGCCGCCACCCGACCAGTTAAGTTATGCACCTCCTTCACTGTCATCGGAGGTTTCAGATTTAGCACTGCTCTGACTTTTTGAGGATTTACCTCGATGCCTCTTGCACTGACCATATACCCCAAGAATTTTCCCGAAGACACCCCGATGGCATATTTTTCCTAGTTCAGCCTCATATTGTACTTCATTCAAAGCTCAAATGTTCCTCTGAGGTCACTCAGATGGTCCTCGGGCTTTACAGTCATCGTAATTATGTCATAGATATAGACCTATATTGTCTTGCCGATAAAAGGCTTGAAGACCTTCTTCACCAGCCTCTGATATATAGCCTCGGCATTCTTCAGTCCAAAAGGCATTACTTTGTAACAATACAACCCTTGACCGGTGAAGAAAGCTGTTTTCTCCTCATCCTCATGATGCATTCTGACCTGATTGTACCCTAGGAAGGTGTCCATAAAATTGAGTAGCCTATGGAAGGCTATCGAATCCACCAACTGATCCATATTCGATAGTGAGAAGCTATCTTTCGAACATCTTTTGTTCAGATCGGAGAAATCTACACATATTATCCACTTCCCACTAGCCTTTTTCACTAAGACCACATTCGATACCCGCTCCGAGTATTTGACCTCACTAATAAACTCGGCCTTTATCAATTTTTTAACCTTCGTGTGGATAGCATTATACCGCTTCTGAATGAAAATCCTTCTATTTTGCTTCACCGGTTTGTGAGTATGATGTACTGCCAGACGGTGACTGATGACCCTAAGATCAATCACAGGCATTTCCTCATGATCCCATACAAAGATATCTGAGTTCTCCTTCAAAAAACCCAATAATCGCTTCTTCAAATTTGAATTCAGCCCGACTCCGACCTTAATCATCCTCTAGTGGCCAAAAAGCTCTACTGGCTCCAATTCCTCCCCCGCCCCTAGCTGAGTAGGGTCCTCTGATCGGGGGTCGGCTGACTCTACTTCTTCCGTCTCCTCATCTATTTCCTTCATTTTCGCCCTTGCTTCTTCAACACATAAAGTTTCTTTTGAAACGATAGCAAAATAACTTCTCGCCACCTTCTGGCTTCCACATACTACCCCGACTCCTTCTCTGGTAAGGAATTTTAGTTTCAGATAATAACTTGACATAGCCACCCTCGACTTCAGAATGAATAGCCTTCCTAGAATCACCCGATAGATGCTCAAACATTCCACTACAGTGAAATATATCATAATAATCTATGTATGAGGGTTATCTCAATGGTCATCTCAATGGTCATCATTAACTATACCCAACCCAATAGGACGACCAATGCACCACCAAACCCATACAATGAGGTCATGTCTTGAATCAAAGTAGTGAACTCCACGCCCACCTCATTCAGGGCCTCCCTAGAGATGATATCCACCGTACCTCTGCCTCACCAATATTGGCTTTGATTATCAGCGCATCATAGTACAGGTAGTTCACCCCCTGGGTATCTTCCTCGGTGAACATTATGGGCATTGGTCTGGCCTTTTGAATCCTCTGGGCCTTCTCTGTTGTCAATACCTTAGGGCCATTGATTCGGTAGTAATTCTTCCTTGCTCTGTTTGAATCCCCGACCAATGTTATGCCTCCCCCTATTGTAAACACGAGCCTTTACTCCCTCGCATTCATGGCTTCATGATCAATATATTCTTTAAGGTAGCCGTTTCTGACCAGTTTCTCGACTTTTTCCTTCAAGTCTTTGTAACTTTCTGTTTCATATTCCCTGGCATTATGATGTACAAAGTAGGCCCTGTGATTCCTCTTTTCAACTAGGAACCTCCTCAGGTTGAGCTCGATCAACATGCCTTTGTCTTGAATTTCCGGGGTATATGTGCTAGAGGTCTGAAACATTGCTAGGATCCCTCCGATTCTTTTGCCTCAATTCCCTTTTCAACCGATTAGTACCTCATCAGGCTACCACCTTCTCTTCTAGTAATACAAACCTTCTTGTTTGTTCCAAGGCCGCAACATAATTTGGCACCTCCTGGATCCTGAGGTGGGACCATCACCTTCCTACTTCTATGGCTCCTTTAAAACTCTCATATGCCTTTGGGGACTCATAAACCCCAACCTCCAACACCAGGTATAATACCGATCGATGAAGCTCTTCAGGGGCTCGTCGCCTCGTTGTTTCACTATTCTCAACGACCCAATATTTTTCCTCGGTGCGCGTGCTCGCTTAAAATGGCGCACAAAGGACTTCCTCATCTATAAGAAACTATTGATACTTCTCGGAGTCAGGTTCCTAAACCAGCAGCTTGATGACCCCCCCCCAAAGTTAGTGGGAATCCCTTGCAGATCGCCTCTACTACCATTCCCTGAATCTCCATCAACAAAATAAACTTTTTAAAATGGGATTTTGGGTCTGTATTGCCCTTATAGTCGTCCATCGTGGGCATGATGAACTTTCTTGCAAACTCCGCAACCAATACCTCTTTCACAATCAACAAATGTGACGACATGGGAATCATGAACCCCATAGATTTACGTCCTCAGCACTGAACCTTTTGTGGCATTCACAATCAACAAAATGCACGGGCCAGAACACAAGTATCTTGTGATTTTTTTCAACCTTTGAAGACGGGGCATGATACCTAGAGTGGTTTTATGCTTTATTGGTAATTGTGACCTTTGTAGAAGAGGTACATAGCACATATGGTTGTAGGGCATTCGTGGCGATTGTATGCTCAAGGCGATTATACCATGGTGGGGAAAAATTTCCTTGTAGTGTTTGATGCCACCCTTTGAGGTATATAACGCGGAATGTTGGAGGGCCTCCGTGATAATTGTATGCTCGGGATGATCATAGCATCTAAGGCTAAAGGGCTTTCGTGGAGTTTTATGCCTCCATTTGAGTTGCATAGCACAGGAAATGCCCTAGGGCCTCCATGACAATTATAGCCTCGAGGTCTACATAGCATGGGAAGGGTAATGCCCCCATGGTGTTTACCACCTCTTTATGGGATTCATGACCGATGGTTTACAAAGTTCCTTGTGGCGATTGGATTAAGAGGTACATAACGCATAAGGTTTGAGAGCCTTTATGACGATTATAGCCACGAGGTCTGCATATCATGGGGATGGATAATGCCCCAATGATGTTTTCCACCCCCTTCTGGGATCCATAGCCCTAGGTTAATAGAGTATGAAAATCCCGGAAAGAAAGTATGAAAATTTCTTCTACTAGAAGCTTCAATTTATAGGCAGATTTTGGTCGGCGCATCCTGACACAAATGCTCAATACGTCGTGACGCAAGTGCCATGATAGGGACACGTGTTGAGCGAATAATGCATTCGGCAGTGTCTCTGTTTTATTAGGCGCGTCGCGACCCGCCGTCATTTCCGTGTCGCGACAAAGACGTTGAATTTCGATTTTTGCCCTTTTTCAAGTCTGGTTTGTCCTATCGAGCTTCCAAATAATATTTTACCTATCAAACAATTTAAAATAACACAGTAAAAACACTCAAAGCATAACTTAAAATATTATTTCACAAATGTGTCAATTTAAGGGGATTGGTGAAACTGTAAGTGTAAAATGATTGACCTATCGTATAATAAATATGCACTTTTAGTATTTATCACACACCTAACGAAAAAACTGAGGTCTGATCTAAATAGATCGGTGACGTGACTGTCATCAAATTGTGGAGGATACGTCATATTTCTACAGTGGTATCTCAAGTCAAAGAATCACTATTCTACTCAACCCGAGAAGATTCTTATTGACATTGGTGTAGCATCTATTAAGAATTTCGGTGAGTCATTCAGTGTTTATCCGATATAAATACCTAAATGTCTATATGAGTCTCCCGAGACTCATGGTTCATTGGGATAAACCATCGGACCAAGTCACGATATACGACATGTACTGGTCGTAGTGATTTTTTACTAACTGACCTGTGTCAGTAAATCTTGACCAAGAACTTTATTTGATAATAAATATCTAGTAGTGACACTTCCTAATATCAATTACAAGCTACATTATAATTGCGCACTACATTATATATTATCGGGTCTTTGTCTAATATATATAGATATATATCACTAAACATGATTTAGTTTCAATCTAATTAATTAGATCGAATATATATAATAAAAGAAAAGATGTGCAACCATAAATAAGTAATATTATGGAAAAAAAGTATTGCTCGTATTCATGAATCGGACATAAATATGATCCAGATTGGCGCTCCGACCACCAACCCTAACAATTTCTCCCACTTGCTCCAGTGCTAATCCACGGTATCATATGCACATCTTAATGTGTATCACATACACATGGCCCTCAAGAACTTACCTAGCACTCAAGTGGTAGGCAACAACGAGTAGGTTCGCTATAACATATTGAATTTGTCCAACAAACCCAATTGTTTACCTTGACCAGCATCAAACATATTTTGTAGAAACTATATTCTACATCAATATGACTCAGATGCCACATCAACATTGTGCTTCAGCTACTGAGTTATCCAAGTATTTAGGGATGAAATCAAAAATACTATGCAGACAACCGCAAACACAATACTAATATCAAAACTTATAATCTGTAAGGCCACTATGCAACTTCATAAGTCAATACTTCATAAGTTGCAACTAATTCCACTCACACAGTAGAATCATCTGTGACACTCTCACTGCATCTTTTCTGGCTCTTTATGACGTAGACCGTATAACGTCATAATTAGACTCAAAACCAATCTGACCCTAATGGTTGCGGACTTTATTCTCCATTAATAAGAAACTTGTTCTTAATATCTCAAAGATAATAAAAAAACATGTTTCAAGACCGATACTATAGTCTATAGCATATCAAAATAGCTCGTATCAACTATGATTATATTGATATCCCTAATCTTACTAAATATAATATTCATTATGCCATCATCATATGATGCATAAGATTAACTAGACATTCTAATCAATTTTTCTTTCGACAAAGGAATCATCATTTACAAAAGATGAATATTATATACAATAGACACACTAGCTGTCAAACAGTTATACTAACTATCACACACATAGTCTTTTTGTGTCCTTTATTAGATCGTATATAATGTATGACTAATTAGAGCATATCACAATTCTCTAAGTTTTATATCATGTATGAAACTTTATATCGAATATAACAGAGACTACTCCCACTTCTTTCATAGAGAAAATAAGACTCAGGTAAACCTTTTACCTCATAAACATCTCATTATTACCTTAATAATAATAATGTCATTATGATGTAAAATAGTAGAAAGAAATTTGTACGCTCCCACTAACCCTTTTATCTCATATGTATTCTCTATTCTTTGATAAAATCAGACAATCTGACAGATATCAAAATTAGAAAACATAAATTTCCAGAAAGCTCATCCGAGTCTATAATAGGCTCTATAAGCTAATATACCAAACTGTAATCTTAGCAGAATACAAACTCCAGGGCCATTCCAAAATGAACTCTTCAAACTAAGAAATCACAATGGATCTATTATCTGAAGAAACCATTCAGAAATGCCACTTTGCATTTCTAGCTAAAATATCCAGTTTAATATTAACATTAAGCAACAAATCTTTAATTGTTCAATAAGTACGACTAGAGATAAGTTTCCTCAGAATTTTCAGTAGATTGATGAGTATAACTTTTCTCATTGTCGTACTATAAAGGTCAAACTGTTAATAAGTTCACTTTTCTTTTACTGCGCAAACCATTTCCACATTTTATGAAAGATTCATAATGAAAGCTCAATCAAGTTCCAAACTTGATCGTAATAAGCTATTAACAATCTTATATCTATGGTTTAATGCTAATTTCCGGAATCGATATCAAATATCGTTCCCATTATAAGTTATAGGATAACTTTCTTCGATAAGAAAATAACAAAATCATTAAATATCAAATACTTCGCAAATGATTCTGACATCCTATTGGACTTATATGGAATATATTAAAGGGTATTTTCATCTTAACAATTATGTAGTTCCATTTATAGTTTAACATTCTCACTTTTGACTTCAATAAGTCAAGTCATTTTTACAATGGTCAACATCTGATGTTACACACTAAGTAATAAAAATAAATTTATTACTCGAGATCGTAGAAAATATATTTTATCAAATAGAATACAATATTCTATAAAATAGAATAAATGATAAACTTCTACTCGTGCCTCCGAGGCTCAAGTACCTTCAATTATATAACCATTATACAAAAGAAAGATTCAAATCTTAAACATTTCAAGATTCGAATTTTCTAGTTGTACATATCATATACGTAACTGTAGAAACCTTAATTAAAAGGATGAATTAGTGTTACTGGAGCATATCTCTAAGAGTATTGAAACTAATTTGGTAACACTCAATATCAAGCGAATCAAATCGTATAAGATTCGATTTCTCCCACTTAACAATTCCATCGCGATGGAATCATAGAAGAATAATATTGAGTAAGAATCATATTCATTCAATAACCATAGAACTAATTGCCATAAACTCATATGTTTGATCATATCAAACATCTTTGAACAATTCAAAGAGTCACTGTGAATTTTAAAGATACAGTTTTCAAAACTTTAGATCCAATATCTTTGAACCAGTCAAAATATTCTATCCGCGTTTCATCAAAAATACGTAACTAAGTCACAATAATTCATTAACTAAGTTACGAAGTAAAGAAAACTACCTTAAGCAATTTACAACTCATTAAAGTACATACATCCAATGTATTATTTTAATAAATTTTCTGGTCCAATGACAATCATTGGTTAAATGAGATTTAATCACATTCCCGAATACAATATTCAGTAAATGGATAAGGATATGTTGTGTGATCTCATATCGGACCATCCTTTACCATATGGATTAAGCATATAATACTTAAGTGATAAAATCTCATAAAACAATGTTCTAAGTTATTTACTTAATCGCATATTTTTCTTTATGTTTATCTATTCGTTAATGACACTACTAGTCATATTAAAAAATGTAACAACTGTTTACAAAGAACAAGTAACTATCCAATAGTCGCAAGTTCTGATATCAAATATCAAAAAAATCATTCAACAATATTTTAAATAACTAGACGGGAGATCAGGTATCCAATACTTATAATTGTCGTGTTGTGAGAATCAATATTTTTTACACACAACTATACGCATCTCCTTTCTTTAGCTTTATAATTTACCTTCAACTATTTACAAAAATTGCAAATAATTGAAAGGCAAATAACGTCAGACACGTGACCTCTAAATGTCACTAAAGCCAAGAAACATCATTATCAGATAAACAAATATCTAATGGGGTTTTCTAAATGTCAGTGAAGAATCTCTAGACATGAACCAATTTATGTCAATCTTGACTGCATAAGAAACTATTATCTCTAAAAGATTATATCACAACCTATTCCAATATAGAACCTATTATAGAAATCTACAATGATAAGTCAAGTCAAAAAACATATATATAAAATATGCATGCAGTGGATAAAAGTTTAATTCTATCTAAATAATAGAATAAGGAAAACACAAGCGGCAATTTTTCATAATATTACATATTGCCTTAATTATGGATTTTTACCAGGCAGTGCCTCCCAATACTTTACATAATAGCGTAATCCTTAACCAAAAGTGATAATTTAATAATTAAATCGAATTCCATAATGGGAAGTGGAACACATGAATATATTTTGACTCACAGCTTTCGCACGTTCTCGCCTACGTATATTCATGAGTAGACAACTCATTGTCAATAACACTCGCTGTGACTCCTGATTTTGGTCCTAACCATTTCTCATTGTGACAACTTTAGCACGTTCACAGGAGGCGTATCAATGCTTCACTTGTCAATGACAAACTCAAGCTACCGATGTAGTCCTGACAGCTTTGGCACGTTCAGGATTTCCACTTTCACTTGAATTTGTCTCATATCATATAAGTTTTACCGGTGCAAATGAACTACCTCCTGCCATAACTGAACAACTTTGGCACGATACAACTATAGCATCATGAAATCATTCACATCCGTATTGACAAAGCGGACCAAGAAATAAGTATTTTTAATACTAGTCACTTTAAGACCTTATTTAACGGGGATTTTCCTAAAAGATGTAATTCACTTTATTTAATCAAATTAAATAAATACATGCTTGTAAAAAGTAAAGATTAGATTAAATATCAAAATTAATGGGCTAATCATATCATGGGTTTAGAATCAGACTCGCTCTGATACCATTTTGTAGGGGTTTTTCTGGCGCAGCGGGAAGAAGCGCTGTTTGGGCGAAATCGTAGTTTAAAATTTTTAAACTTACGAATAAATTATTCAATATCCAATATTAATAATTCATTCATATTTCACTTAAACATATTTATTCGATATCAAATAACAACATAAATAATATAGAAATCACCGCGAAACTTTTACGAAAATATTTTTCCGCAAAATAGCATAAAACACATTTCCGACCGAACCGACCGACCAATGCACAGGGGGGTTGCCCAGGTCAGCCCCAATAGCACTTGGACAGTTCATGGGCTGCCCAAAAAGTGACAAACTCACTGTTTGGGCAGCCGTTACTCGGTAACATCATTTTTCACCGTTTTCACGTATTTTCACTTCGAAATAATTTTCGATAATTATTTTTCTTGGGAAATTCAAATAAACTAATTTACTCTAATTACATAATACTCAAAAATAGATTTTTATCCCAAAAATCAATTTTTTTCTCTTAATTACCGTGAGATCTCAATAGTTTGCATTTTGATCATTTTAATCCTAATTTGTCAAATATAAATTTAAGTGATTTCAAATCACTACCAAAATGATTTATACATATCATATACATCAAAATATAACTCACAACAAAATCTCCAATTTCTTGCAAATTACCGAGAACACCGACAACTTTGGATTTTGATCACTTTTGTCCAAATTTGTTCAAAACAAGTTTATAAGATTTCCAATCAATACCAAATGATTTTTATATCTTATATATATCAATATAAAACACATATTTGAAAAGCTCCAATTTTGGTTAAGGTTAAGAACCATAATTTCTCAAATTAGTCCAATTAATAAAATTAACCAAAATTAACCAAATCTAATACTTTAATCTAATCTCTATAACACCAAACAAGTCTCACCAATTTGAAACAACTTAAGAACAATTCTAGGTCATCAATGAGTGGCCTACCAACTCTAGAATGGCAACAAGATCATCAAATGATCGAAAGTGTGCTTATTAACCATTAATAAGCTTACTTTGATTTCATACAAGCATACATCTTTCATTCAAGCTTCCAAACAACCCAACACTAAACTAAAAGAGTAGAAAAAGATATGAACATCATATGTTGTAGCTAAGAACATAAGAAATATTTTTCATTAGTGAGACTCTCTAAGTTCAGGCATATTCGTCACGAAATCCAATTATGTGTTCATAATTTACCCACCTGTAAATTATGATGACCACAGATAAACTCACTGAACTGTACAGGTCGAGCTCATCGCATACGTATAACCCCTCTATCACAAGTATTCAGATTATTCTAGAGATATAGATATTAACATCAAATCTCTATAGGTATAATCTCGTCGATGTTTCTATTAGCAATCTTATAATAACACTTAGAACTCACTTCTACAGTGTACCACAGATCCATAGATTTAACGCATTGCTAATCTCATAATGAATACCTATGCTCTGCTCACAGAACTGACATATCATATCTTGATACACATATGATATCCTGAGGATCAGTCCACACCCAACGAACAGGCGGAGGTCTGATCTAAATAGATCGGTGACGTGACTACCATCAAAGTGCGGAGGATACCTCATATATCCACAGTGGTATCTCAAGTCAAAGAATCACTATGCTACTCAACCCAAGAAGATTCTTATTGACGTTGGTGTATCATCTATTAAGAATCTTCGAATAGTCGTTCAGTGTTAATCCGATATAAACACCTACATATCTATACGAATTTCCTGAGACTCATGGTTCATTAGGATAAACCATCGGACCAAGCCACCATATACGACATGTACTAGTCTCAACAGATTTTTACTAACCGACCTGTGTCAGTAAATCTTGACCAGGAATTTTATTTGATAATATATATCTAGTAGTGACACTTCCCAATGTCAATTACAAGCTACGTTGTAATTGCACACTACATTATATATTATCGGGTCTTTATCTAATATATATATATATATTATATATATATATATATATATATATATATCACTAAACATGATTTAGTTTTAATCTAATGGATTAGATCGAATATATATAATAAAAGACAAGAGGTGCAACCATAAATAAGTGATATTATGGAAAAATATATTGCTCGTATTCACGAATTGGACATAAATACGATACTGATTGGCGCTCCGAGCACCAACCCTAATAAAACCTTTGGTAGACGGAAACCTCATCGGAAAATCAAATGGAGAAGAATGCATTGTCTCAGGTATGTCTGAAAGACTTACTGAAATGATTAATCATGCTGACGCTTTTATTGATTACCAGGTGGGCTGTGCACACTAGAAGAAATATTCACAATGGCATCATGGACGAACTTGAATATTCACTAAAAACTCATTGGAATACTTAATGTTGATAATGTTTTCAATTTTCTTTTAGTATTTCTTACTGATGCCAAAAGACTTGGGTTCATTTCAAAATCAGTAAAAGATATCGTCCTAACTGCAAGGAAAGCTGATGAATTAATTGATTAACTCTTAGCTTATGAACCAAAAATCGACCATATTCTTTACAAGTTGAACTAGTCTGATAATGATCGTGGCAAGAAGCGTAGAGTGGACTTTGAACTTAATCTGTAATTTTTCTTTTAAATAGTCGTAGATTCAATTATCAATTCCACACTAACTAGGTAATGTCTTATAAACTCTACTTCTTCTTTTTCAGACATTGGAGATAATGTCTCAAATTGGTTGGGGGAGAGGATAGTTGACTAGATAGTTTTCATTTTTTTTATGTTTTGTTGTTGTGTTTTTCGTTTAAAAAAATTTATTTTTGTTTTGTTGTTTTTATGTAAAAAAAAAAGTTTTTTTATGTTGTTATTTTAAGAGATAAAAAAAATATTTTGTTTTGATTTTCTTTTATGTTTAAAAAAAACTACACACAAACTAACAACAAATTTTTGACTAACCAAGTGGAATTGTATTCGGAGATAGCAGTGTAAGGAGTTTTCGCTCGTGAGGCGTATCTCAATTTAATTCGTAATAAGTTATTTTTGTTTCTTTCCTTTTGAATCATTTAATTTGTGAATTATCCATAATATTGATTAAAATTAATCTCCATATGCTCATTTGACAGGTATTATCAATATACATGGTAATATATGAACATGGGTTGTAAGTGAAAATTTTGTAATATTCAGTTCTCTAGTTTGTTGGAGACAGTACCTAAAGGCAATGGAAATTGTGTATTTATTTAAAAATAAACTGATCATGTTTTTGCTTAGTGACCGGACATCTTGCCTCAGCAAGTAGTGATTGTTTGCGTAAAATGATAGAGCTTGAGTTACTTAAAAAATGATATTAATAATAATTAAGCTTTTACTTAGCAACCGGACATCTTACCTCAGTAAGCATTGATTGTTCGCTTAAACGGTAGAGCTTGAGTTTGTAAGAAAAAAATATGTTTGAATAAGTTCAATTTTCGTAGCCTCTTTAACTTGAGTAATTAAGTCTATATGGGTGTTTTAACACTTAGTGCCATAAGGCCAACTGGTTTGGGTGTCACTGGCCCAAAGCTCGTTACATGGGTTCAAGAGAAAGCTTAAGGAAATCAGACACTTCTTCTTTTTAACATTTGAGATCAGAGCAATTAAGTCCGTAGGGGTGTCTTAACACCTAGTGTCCTAAAGGCAACTGGTTTGGGAGTCACTGGCCCAAAGCTCATTACATGGATTAAAGATTTATTTTTATTAAAAAAATTATTTATAAATAAATTACCCTTGCCAAAAGGTGTGAATTCTGATATAACTTTAAGACAAAAATATAACTATCTTTTCAACTAGACCTGTGAATATTGTGGGCACAATGAATTGATTGATACTTTGTTTTATGTGTATTTGGAAGAATGGTAAAAAGTACATGATAATTTACTTATTTGATTATTTAGAAAGAAAGAAAATAGTGATTAACTTGAATAAGAATTTTTCTTTTAAGTTTTCGCTTAAATTACTAGGGACTAGTAATAAGTTGGTTGAGGGGTGTGATGAACAATAAAAAGTGCACATTTATTAAATGAAAAATTAATCATTTTACACTTGTAGTTTCATTAATCTCCTTAATTTAGCATATTTGTTAAATAATAATTATATTTATGTTTATTGTGATTTTTATCTATTATGTAGGTGAAATAATACTTTGGATTGTATATCTAGAAAAATGGACTTGACATTTGGATTTTGGAGGCCAGAAATTAATAGGGTGTTCTAACAGTGTATAACTTCAGAAATTCCAATCATGTGCAATGTTCGTATTTTGATCATAACTTTTACTCCGTTATCAGATTGAAGTGATTCCAATTTCAGATGAATGAAGACTCAAATATCTACAAATTTACTGTTGGCAAAATTTTCTAATTCTGAGGTTGTCAAGACTGAAATTGACGAAAAAGCCAAAATGTGTTATATGTAAAAGTAATTGTCAAATCAAAATCAAATAATAATAATAATAATAATAATAATAATAATAATAATAATAATAATAATAATAATAATAATAATAATAATATAATGGTCGGTGGTTTGTCACAGCTTCACCAAACATGCTTGCATGTTTGGTGGAGCCAATTAAAATTAAATTACAATTGCAATTTCAATTGGTGCGAGCACCTCTATAAATAGAGGTGCTCTGGCACCTCATTTTTCTCAGTCTGGATTCCATAGTTTTCTCTGAAAATTTATGAATTTCTAGCTCTTGTGTGTTTTATTTTTTAAAATCTTTCTTGTAATTTCTTTTTCTTTCAGCAATAAAATTATGTGTGTTTTATTCAAAATATGAGTAGCTTATTTCTTTTGCTGGGAAAATGGTGAAGCTTTTAATATAAAAATATAGATTAATCTAACTTATATATGATATATAAATTATAATATAATGATTAATACTTAATTTGAATCTGGATTACTTATTGACGAACTTTATTACCGCCTATATGGCGTTTTTATTTATTTAGCCTAATTGAGTACCTAACTGGACTTGTTATAGACAAAAATTATCACCGCCTTTATGACTGACTTTATATGTTTTGGTATAATAATTCCCGAAATAAATTAATTGGGTAATAATGATAATTTGTATGTTATAAAAATTTATATTTCTAAATAATGAAATATTAAAAGTGGATCATCTAGCCCGACTTTATTATTACAGTTTAAATTAAAATTTCCAGTCACTTCAAACAATTCAACCTTTTTAATTTTCACTCGAATTATTATTTTATTTTACTAAATCTATTCCCTGTAGATCGATCCCGAACTTACCGGGTTATTTTATTACTTCGACACTCTTATAATTGGGAGTAAAGAACCATTTTTTGAGCGTGTCAGCTGTTAGTGAACGAGCAGATTGCCAGTTACTGAAGTTAAAGGATCTGATTGTGTACGGTCGGACATATAATTCAAATCTAATACCCAGCCAGACATATATCGAGTTTTCAGAACACGTGAAAAATTAAAACAGCTAGACGTAGTATACGTTTGGCCGGACATGCACACACCTCTGACCGCCTACATATGTGTCTGGTTGTTCTCACTGGTTTCTGTATTTTATTGCATGCTTAGTTATATTATCTGTTAATCACTGTTATTCCTCTATGTATGTTTAGTTGTTTTGTTCATTGTTTTACTCTGTGATATGCATGTGTTTACTTTTATCATTTAAAATAATATGCATGATGTGTTTTGCTTAATGTGTGATCTGTATACAATGTCCGACTAGACTTGTTATATGTCTAACCGAACATGTATGTATATGTAATTACTAAATTACCCTTAAAATATTAATAAAACGGCTAGTTTTAGGGGTAATTTAGGTATCACAAAAATAATCCAAAAATGTAAAAATATGAGTCATTCTTCATTTTTTCAACAAACCAATTTACATTCTCAATTCTCTCAATTTCTTTAACTCTCTCATATTTAATTTCTCCTATTGATTTAATTTTGTAATTCTTCAATATTAACATAAAATGGCAAGCTCATCTGAGAATACCATGTCCAACATGCCAACCCAAAAGAGCAGTCAAAGTATCGATACACGGAGAAGAAAAGTTAAGTTTTGATCTTCGATATTTTCAAAATTCATTTCATTTAGTTGAGACTGAAAATGAAGGTTAAAGAGCAGTATGAAATTTTGTGGTGTATCTTACAAATTTAGTGGCGGCTATGGCAATATGAACAAGCACTTGGATAGACATCTTGTCGCTGAAATTGGACTTGATACAACACAACTCAAATGGGCAGGTACGCTTTATCTAGTAGAGGTATGAGTTGTTTAGATTTATTTAAATATTCTGATGCTAAAAATAGAGAAGAATTTTCTAAATTTACTTGTATAGCACATCTTTCTTTAAGTTTTGGTGATAGAATTACTTTTACTAAATATGTTCAAAATGCTTTAAATCCTGCTGTCTCTAAAATGCCTAGAATTACAACAAAACGATAAATTTTAAATTATACAAAGATGATAAATTATTTTAAATAAATTACTTAAAGATATTAAAGGTCGTTGTAGGCATTGCATTTTTGCATGTAAGTCCCTATGATGAGTCTCATTTGGAGACACTACCTTTTAAGTCGCGGAAATCGCGGAAACGGACGTCAGAAGGGGAAAAGTTAGAAATCAGTATTTTGTTGGATTTTATTCGCGTGTTTAGCTTCGGGCTCGCTTGTTGGACCTCTGTTTTAAAACACCTTTAGCCCAAAACCCCGCAAACAATTTAACCTTAGCCCAAAACCCTTGAAATACACATCCAAGCCCACAAGTCCACCACAAAAAAAAAAAAACCAAGCTCACGCCCACACCAAGCCCATTCACGCCCAAGCCCAATAAAACACATCCAAAATTAACAAACACATATTTAACACATGGTGAAATTAAAACAAAGCAAATAAAATCTAAATAATCACATACCTAATAAAAACAAATCAAATATATGATCTTCCTAATTAAGCCAAATCATGTCCCCAATTAACTAGATATTTTCCTTGTGAGACACTAATTAGGAGATGCCACTCATGATTACATTGATTCCTTTCCTATTCACACAAAAGAAACCCTAGCCTTTGTCTATAAAAGAAGCCGAAAATCAACCCTTGAGGTCTCCTGGCTCTAGACTATTCACGGTAATTCACAAGACAGAAGCCCTAAGTCCCTCTTCTTCTCTCTCTGAACCACGCACATGGTCCTTCTTCCCCTAAACACACTCATCCAACCGAATAACAAATAAGAAAATAACCCTTCATGCACTTGTCCACGCCATTCACGTCCCTGACCAAGTTACTCAAACACCTCGGCCACTCTCTTCACCTCACGAAACTGCCCCCTAACCATTCAAAAAAAGCCTCACACCACATGCCCCCCCTTTAACATTCACGCTTCAGCCTTCAACAAAGCCACAACCCACTAACAAGCCCACTGCCTCCACTCATTGTCCTCACAAACAACCTTCAACAAAGCCACAACACAGCACACTCACGCATAAGCATTCAACAGCATCACTCAACACCCTCAACGTAAACCACCCGCCATTCAGTTCACAAACCACGCAGCCCTCGTACCCATCTCTCACGCTTGACAAAATTAAACTGCCACTCACAAACATGCAACCGTGACCCTAAACACCAAGCAGCCCTCATTCACGTCCCCAAACTGCACTCAAAAACTACACCCTAAATCGTAAACTGTACCCGCAAAACTGCATCTTTAAAGCCGCGAAAATAGTAGCCTTTTACCTCAAAACAATAGCCTTTTTTACCGCAAAAATAGTAGCCTTTTACCGCAAACAATGACTGAAAATAGCAGTGAAAACAGCAGCCCAAACAGTGAAATAGCGAAGGAAAACGTTGAACCAGTGAACCGGAGGAGT
Organism: Zanthoxylum bungeanum; assembly: GCA_019454045.1. Taxonomy (NCBI): domain Eukaryota; kingdom Viridiplantae; phylum Streptophyta; class Magnoliopsida; order Sapindales; family Rutaceae; genus Zanthoxylum; species Zanthoxylum bungeanum. Next base: position 17,626 of record SKCR01046856.1, on the reverse strand, counting down.
TGCGGAGCATCAACCCTTCCGACGACCGTGTACCATACTTTCGAGACACGATTTAAAAGGTTAGACCTGATGGCACTTTTCTTATTTATTTTCATTCATCTTTTAATTGTTTTATTTATTTTTCGCATGAGAGTCGCTTGTGGATGCATGTTGTGACCTTTGAATGGATGGGAAAATGTGTCGTCTCTTGTGGTATTTAGGATGGAAACCCAGACGTAAATTCTGTAGCCGAATCCGAATGGATGGTAGTGCGGTCTGTACTTGGGAAACAACTCCACGTACCATTTGAGCAAATGGCACATCTTTATTTTATCTTGTTTATTTATTATTCGTATTTTATATTCCGTCTTTTACTTTCCACACGTTACTTGCTTGTGTATTGATGATATAGTGCGCATGAGCTTAGTATGTTGGTCTAAAGGTTCTCTATTTAAGGGAAGAAAAGTTTAAAAGGCTACCTTTATGACAATATTTTGCCGCACCGGACTAAGTATGTTTGGTTGAATGTGAGATATGTTCAATCGAGTATACGAAGTCCTATATTGTTGTCTTTATTTTATATGCGTTATAATATAATGCGCATGGGCTAGCTAGGGTGGATTAAAGGTCCTCAATTCGAGGGAAATGCCTAAAGGCTACCTTTACCACGATGTTTTACCGCGCCGGACGAAGTATGTTTGATTGAATGTGAGATATGTTTAATCGGATATACGGAGTTCCACATTATTATCTCATTCATTTGTCTGCATTATAATATAATGCGCATGGGCTAACTAGGGTGGATTAAAGGTCCTCTATTCGAGGGAAACGCTTAAAGGCTACCTTTACCACGATGTTTTGCCGTGCCTTTTATTATGTCATTTACCCTTTGCGTATCATTGCTTTATTTACGCATGCATTGCATTCTAGTGCGAATGGGCTAACTATAGTGGATTAAAGGTCCTCTATTCGAGGGAAATGCCTAAAGGCTACCTTTACCATGATGTTTGCCGTGCCAGACGAGGTGCATTCGATTGAATGTGAGATGTGTTCAATTGGGCACACGAGGTCCTACATTGTGTATTTGTTCAATCCATACATGTTTTTGTGTCGTTTCAGATGCCATTTTGGTAATCTCGTTCGAACACATTTCCGAACGCTACATGAACGTATGTATTCTGTCTCAGTCCGTTCGAACACGTTTACGAACGCTACTCGAACGCACATGCGTTTTGTTTTTATCATGCATCAGGTCTTATCTCGTTCGAACGCGTTCTCGAACGCTATACGAACGCGAACCTTCTGTTTACCATTTGAATGCGTTTTCAAACGCTACACGAATGCATATACAGTGAACCGAGTCCTTTTTATCACTTTTCATGCATGATTGCTTCTTGGGTGATTTTTCTTGCATTATATAATTAATCATATCATTCCATGATTAGGTCGTGAGATTGTATTCCCGCATTTATCTATTTGAATGTTCGTGAGATTGTGTTCAAGCATGATTAGGTCGTTAGGATGTTACTTGTTTCTTAAGCATGATTTAGCCATTAGTACGTTATTCCTCTATGAATGATTCGATTATCTTCTTTCGCAATAGGCGTTCAATTTACGTTTATGTTTAGGTTGTTATTTATTTTTCGTGTTTGATGATTCAACATGTTCATGAGATTATTGTGTGATATCGTATGTTTGCCGTTATGATGATTTATTTTATACATGCGAACTTAGGAATAGATTATCCTTGGAAATATATGTTGCTTAGGCTTGGTTAGATTATTGCACAAATCATATCATTACAAGTGGCATAAGTAAGGAACCATTCCGAACCCAATGGTTTGAGGTCTTCCCTTGCGAGGGGTGAGTGCGGCCTTAAATCATTTTCCCGATTCACACCGGGTGGCGACTCCATGTTATTTCTCCGGTTTAGTTCCCCCATGGGCTACTCCGTACTCCCGACCAAGCCGCGAGCCTGGAACATCGTCGTCAATTTCTATGCCCTGCAGTCGTCTTTCAATTTATTCTGATATTTGGAGTGACCATTTGCAAACACACTCATACATGGGTGATCGGTGGTAAACACACACGTTACACAAGTGCACATATCGCTCAAGTAGTATAAAATATATCGATCCCAGGAGGACTTAATACCTAGGCTATCAATTTGTGAAGCTAAATATTTACAAGTATCTAATATATTGATTGTTGATTGGATGTTGATTTTTTTCTGAAACAAGTAAATAAAACAGTGCGAAAGTAAATTTAAGGAAAGTTCAATATTAAGAAGCTATCCAGGGTTGTGAATCCTTCCAATATCTTTTAAAGATGAAGTGATTATCTCATGTTTGTGCAATATACCAATTTATTAACCTGGAATATGAAAATATGTAAAAGCCTCTTCCGATGGTCAGATGAAAACACCTAGAGTAACCCAATTAACTATATTCCTATCTTAACCAAGTTACCTGAATTCATTAAGATTAAGTTCCAATTATGGCCTCCCCCGCCCGACAGGTATATTCTTATCCTATAAGGGAATCTATCTAAGAGACATTTACCCCAAGGTGAGATCGTAAGCTATTGAGTCTAAGGCTAAACCTAAAATCCCTTTTCCAAGTTTATTTTAAGTTTACCAAATCAATCTTATTAATGGCCAGTTAACAAGAAGCATTAAGTCTAAGATTCAATAAATAAACCAATATACTACCCAAAACATAAAATAACCAACTAATAAACCGATGATATTGGAATTCATCACAACCCTAGATAAGGGGTTTAATTACCACACATATCTAGGATTATTAAAGACATAAATAAAGTAAATGACATAAAATAAAGCTTGAATATTAAAAGGTAAAATAAACAATAATGTAAAATATTGTGGTTAGATGATCCACTTTTATTACTCCTAATTTAGATATCTCCCTTATTATAATATATAAACTTGCATAACATTACCAACCGACCATATAGGCGGTATCCTGATTAAGTCATATTTTAGATTGGTTCCAACCGACCATAAAGGCGATATCCCATTAAGTCAGGTTAAAATCAATTTAATTAAGTCCAACCGACCATAAAGGCGGTATCCCATTAAATCAGGTTTTAAAATAGTTTACATATTATAATTAAGGGAGATTAATCTAAATTATAATAATAAAAGCTTTACCTTTCACCCCAACAAATGAGAGTTACCTCCTCATACTGAAAAGTAAAATAAAGAAAGATCTATTGCTTAAAATAAAAATTAAATACAAGAAAACTGTAAATAAACAAACAAGATACAATCTTCTTAGTATTCTTAAGGAAATCCCCAAAGGAAAGTATGAATTTTCCTTCTGATTTTGGCCTCAATTTATAGGAAAATTTTGGTCCCACGTTTCGCGACACATGAAGGTCTGTGCATCACGATGCGTCGTTGATCTTTGACAGGTGTACACGATTTGACGAGATGATGACATATAGCTGTCAGTAAAAATTATTGGCTCGGCGTCGCGATGTGTGAAGTTATGAACGTCGCGACGCTGACGTCATGCTGTCGTAAGCAATAACACGTGTCGGTATAGTGAATTATTATGCTGACATCATGATGATGGAAGTGTTGACGTGGCGATGATGAGTTACGCGGCCCGTTGGGATGAAGACACCTGTCCGGCGTATGATAACAGGTTTGATGTGATGTTGACATGTGGCCGACGCATGTTTACATGTGTGTATGATAGAAAGCTTTCTATGATGTTGACACATGATCGGCGTATATTACCGGTTGCGACGCAGAAGGTTTACGCGTCGCTATGCACAAATAACGATTTTGCCCTTTTTGTCCGTTTTTCACTGTTTTAGCCCCAAGTTGATTCAATTGAGTCCCAAAACTTTATTTATCTGCAAAATAACACAAAATATATCAAAATATTCATAAAACCCGAGAAATTATACCAAATATTAGGTTAAAGAGGCGGGAAATAGTGATATATTTTCCGCTCATCACACCCCCAAACCTAACATTTTACTAGTCATCGAGCAAAATAATAAAATATAATAAAATAAACAACTAAAACTAAATTAAACTAAACCACTTTCGTAGGGATCACAGTTACATTTAACGTATGCAACAAGCCTTTAAACCCCTGGGTATCCCTAGTGGACGAGTTGTAGTCTCGTGAGGGCTTACAACAACGATACCCACAAACGTCAAATGCACACAAAAGCAAAAAGATCAAACAAGTTAGTGACTAAACAAATGAAACTCTTATCCAAGTTAATAGTTTTTTTCCTTCTTTCTAAATTACCAAATAAGTAAATTCTCCAATTATTTTTACCATTCTCCATATACAAAACCAACAAGGTATTAATCAAATCATTGTGCCCATAATATTCATAAGTGTAGTTGAAATGAGAGTAATATTTTTGTCCTAAAGTTATATTAGAATTCACACCTTTTTTAACAATGGGATTTTATATATATATATATATATATAACATCTTTAATCCATGTAGCAAGTTTTGGGTCAGTGACTCCCAAACCAGTTAGCTATAGTGCACTAGTTGTTAAGACAATCCTACTGACTTAACTACTCGGATCTCAGCTGTCTTTTATTTTTAACATCTTTAATCCATATAGTGAGCTTTGGGCCAGTGACTCCCAAGCTAGTTGGCTTTAGGGCACTAGATGTTAAGACACCCATACGGACTTAATTACTCAGATCTAAGATGTTTAAAGGTTCTAGCATTCTTCCATTTTTTTTTACCATCGCTTTTTTAGATGTTTCCTCCAATTAAACTATAGCACTGAATATTACAAACTTTACACTTACAACTCATGTCTGTATGTTAGCATGCAAGTTGATAATACCTGTCAACTGAGCATATGAAGATCCAATTTAGTCAGTATTATGGAGTATTCATGAATTAAATAATTCAAAAGGAAATAAACAAAAATTAACTTGTTACGAAATATGTTGATATACGTCTCAGGAGTGAAAATTCTTTACATAGCTATCTCAAACACCAATCCACCTGATTAGTCAAGTTAAAAACATAAAACACATATTTTTTTTAAAAAAAATTGAAATTTTTTGACTAAAAATCAAATAAAAACAACACAACGAAAAATAAAAACAAGATACTACTGACTGAAAATAAAAAAAACACAACGAAAAATAAAAACAAGATACTAGTCAACTATTCCCCTCCCCCAAACCTAATTGAGACATTGTCCCCAATGTCTAAAAAGTAGAAGAAGAGTTTAGAAAACAGTACCTGATTAGCTGAAATTCTACATCTAAAAAGAAAATTAAAGGTTAAGATCCAGATTTATCCGACGCTTCTTACCCCGATCATTATCGGACCAGATTATCTTGGATATGATATGATCAATTTGTGTTTCAAAGGCTAACAGTTGGTAAATTAAATCATGGGCTGTTCTGGCAGTGAAAATGATATCTTTTACAGGTTTTGAAAGGAACTCATTTCTTCAAGTTTTATCAAGTAACACACAAAGAAAGTCATAAAATCCATTAGCGTTAAACAGTCCAATTGGTTTCTGGTGTATGTTCAAGTTCGCCCAAGATAGAACTGTAAATATTTCCTCCATTGTGCCCAAGCCACCTGGCAAAGCAATAAAAGCATCAGCACGGTTAATCATTTCAACAGGTCGTTCAGACATACATGGCACTATGCATTCGTCTCTGTTTGATGGTCCTATAAGATTCGCTTCTGCCAAATGTTTTGGGATGATTCCAAAAACTTGACTTCCTCGTTCCTGTACAGCCCTTGAAACGTACCCCATTAGTCCAAGATTACCATCGCCATATACTAGGTGCATATTCCTCTCAGCTATGACTCTACCCAATTCATGTGCTGCCTCAACGAACTATGGCTTAGAACCAACACTAGTACCGTAAAATACACAGATGTTAACAACCCGTCTTCTTGAAGTTGCTTCCATTTTTTATGTGTTTATTTCTCAAAACTGGATGTCTTCTAGAGTGCAATGACGAGCTAAATTTATAGAACCTGAAAAAAGGTAAGTAATAATAGCACTAGTACGTGCCAAATGACAATTATTAACTAAAAAGTAAAATAAATCGTGAAAGTCAAAAAGTCTGGATCATGTCGGAGAAAATAAAAGATAATAACAAACAAATCACAATTATTATTTAAAGACAAAGAATTAATAATATTTACAAGAAGCAAAGGCTTGAATGACGTCTATGCGTCAGAGAAAAGCTTCTCATCCAATTTTCTTATAAATTGGCAAACATGGTCTTTTAAAGTCAGATTCCCGAGACTTAATTGTTGTCTTTCTTTTCGAAATTGTGCATGTAACATGTGAATTAAGTGATACACATATCCACTGGGATGCGTCTCGAGAGTTAATGATATGTCATCTAAAGACTCCGTACTCATGCCATCCCTAATGAATTTAATTTTATCTTCGCGGTTATCAGACATCATTCCTAAATAACGACAACGAGTATTACATGTCATGCGTGCACATTTATAGCAAACATCTAATCTTTTAGCTCTTCTTTTCTTAGCATAGGTGCTTCTTCATAAACCAGAATAAAATGAAACAAAAGAGTCAGATGACTCACCTGCCAATCAGACTTGTGCTTCAATAATCCAACGAATGTCATTAGGAATACCTTTGATCATCAGAAGTCTCAATATATATACACAAATTGCATGGGTTGCCTCCCTTTTAGCGCTAAGTTTAACGTCATTAGCTAGACATGACTGCCCGAATGTTAGGCTGGATCTGAAAGTGTGACACTTTCTTTTTGTCGCTCAAATGATTCTCCCCAATAATGCATGACATGCTTGCTTTTAACTTTGAATGTTTCACTGGAGTTGGGATCATGTAACTCAACTGCTCCACATGGTAAAACTTGGGTGATTAAAAATGGACCTGACACCGTGATTTTAACTTCCCATGGAAAAGTTTCAACCTTGATTTGTTTAACAATACCCGCTGCCCTGGTTCCAATTGTATGTGCACTAACTTCTCATCATGTCTCTTCTTGGCCTTTTCTTTGTATAGTTTGGCATTCTTAAAAGGTTGTATATGAAATTCCTCTAATTCATTGAGTTGGTGGAGCCGTTTCTCTCATGTTGCTTGTATTTCAAGATTTAACTTCTTCAGTACGCAGTACGCTTTATCTTCAAGCTCAACAGACAGATGGTATGATTTAAGTTTGTCAGTGAAACGTTACATTGCATCAGAGTTCTGAATGGTACTATCATTCACATCAAGTCTGAAACATTTCTCACTCTTTTCGTCATCCGGGAAATTCATGGCTTTGAAAACATTGAATGTTACTTCTTGGTCATGTACCCTCATGGTTAGTTCACCTTTTTGTACATCAATAATGGTTCGACCTGCAGCCAAGAATGGTCTCCCGAGGATGATGGGCATGTCTTCGTCTTCCTCCATGTCAAAGATAATAAAATCTGCTGGGAAAATGAATTTGTCGACTTTGACAAGAACATCTTCAACTACACCTCTCGGAAATATGAGTGTTTTATCAGCAAGTTGCAAAGAGATTGAGGTAGGCTTTGCTTCTCTAATCGGCAGTTTCATGTAAATGGACAAAGGCATCAAGTTAATACTCGCACCTGAGTCACATGAAGCCTTACCGAAGTAATGTTCTCTTATGGTGCACGGAATGGTGAAACTACCAGGATCTTTCAACTTTGAGGGAAGCTTCCTCTCCATAATGGCGCTGCATTCTTCTGTCAATATTATTGTCTCGTAATCTCCCAATCTTCGCTTTTGTGACAGAATTTCTTTCATGAATTTGACATAGCTGGGCATTTGTTCCAAAGCTTTTGCAAATGGAATGTTGATATGCAGCTTTTTGAAGATCTCCAGGAGTTGAGCAATATGGCTATCCCCGCATATATTCCTATGTTAACCAAGTTACCTGAATTCATTAAGATTAAGTTCCAATTATGGCTACCCCGCCCGACAGGTATATTCCTATCTTGTAAGGAAATCTACCTAAGAGACATTTACCCCAAGGTGAGATCGTAAGCTATTGAGCCTAAGGCTAAACCTAAAATCATTTTTCCAAGTTTATTTTAAGTTTACCAAATCAATCTTATTAATGGCCAGTTAACAAGAAGCATTAAGTCTGAGACTCAATAAATAAACCAATATACTACCCAAAATATAAAATAACCAACTTATAAACTGGTGATATTAGAATTCATCACAACCCTAGATAAGGGTTTAGTTACCACACATATCTAGGATTGATAAATACATAAATAAAGTAAATGACATAAAATAAAGCTTGAACATTAAAAGGTAAAATAAACAATAATATAAAATATTGGGGTTATAGGATCCATTTTATTACTCCTAATTAAGATATCTCGCATATTATAATATATAAACTTGCATGACATTACCAATCGATCATATAGGCGGTATCCTGATTAAGTCATATTTTAGATTAATTCCAACCGACCATAAAGACGGTATCACATTAAGTCAGGTTAAAATCAATTTAATTAAGTCCAACCGACCATAAAGGCGGTATCCCATTAAGTCAGGTTTTAAAATAGTTTATATATTATAATTAAGGGAGATTAATCTAAATTATAATAATAAAAGTTTTATCTTTCACCCCAGCAGAGTGGAGTTACCTCATCATACTGCAAAGTAAAGAAAAGAAAGATCTATTACCTAAAATAAAAATTAAATATAAGAAAAATGTAAATAAACAAACAATATACAATCTTCTTAGTATTCTTAAGGAAATCCCGAGAAGAATGTATGAATTTTCCTTCTGATTTCGGCCTCAAATTATAGGCAAAATTTAGTCCCACGTGTCGCGATGCGTGAAGGTCTGCGCATCACGACACGTCATTGATCTTCAACACGTGTACGCGGTTTGACGAGATGATGACACGTGGCTGTCGGCAGAAATTATTGACTCGACATCGCGACGCTTGAAGTTATACTCGTCGCGACGCTGATGTCATGCTGATGTAAGCAATGACGCTTGTCTGCATAATGAATTATTATGCTGACATCATGATGATGTCATGATGATGCAAGTGATAACGTGGCGCTGACATGGCGATGATGAGTTACGCGGCCCGTTGGGATGAAGACATCTGTCTGGCGTATGATAGCAGGTTTGCTGTGATGTTGACATGTGGCCGGTGCATGTTAGCATGTGCGTATGATAGCAAGCTTTCTCTGATGTTGACACGTGGCCGGCGTATATTAGCGGTCACGACGTAAAAGGTTTACGCATCGCGACGTGCAAATGATGATTTTGCCATTTTGTCTGTTTTTCGCTGTTTTAGCCCCAAGTTGATTCCATTGAGTCCCAAAACTTTATTTATCTGCAAAATATAAAAAATATATCAAAAAATTCATAAAACCCAAGAAACTATACCAAATATTAGGTTAAAGGGGTGAAAAATAGTGATATATTTTCCACTCATCAATGTGTGTGACTTGTCATTGGATTGATGCATCATGGAACATGCAAAAATGACTTATTGCATTTAGAGTTTTTGACGAGTAACATACTGCTAAAAATATTATAGAGTGATTAAAGTAATTTTTGATGAATATGATTTATTAGGTAAAATTTTAATAATTGATTTTGACAATGCATCTGCAAATACTACATCAATTAGAGATTTTAAAGAAATATGCCAAACAAATTTGGGGTGTCTATTTTTCATGTTCGTTACACATGTCATGTCCTTAATTTATGTGTTTAAGATGATCTGACTTTTTTAGAACATCACATTAATCCTATTAAGATTGCACTTAATTATATTTGGTCATATTCTAATGTCAAAAGAGAATGACCCGAGTTTTGTAAATTAAATGGTGTTAAATCGGTTAAAATTTTCTCGAGATGTTCCAACTCGTTAAAATTCAACTTATTTTCTTTTAACTTAAGCTTTTCAATACAAAGATGTATTATGTAATTTTTTACCCAAATGTTCAACATATAACACTTTTACCGAGTCAATGGGACATGTGTGAACAAATTTTAGAACTTTTAAAAGTTTTTAATGATGCTACAAATATTTTTAGTGGAGTTTAGACATTTCATTGTTTTATCTTATTACCACATTTTTTTATCCTAAATTTAATTTAGAAGGTTTGATTAGTGGTTTACAAACTTACTATGTATTCTTAGGAATAGATTATTAAATTAATATTAGAAAAATAATATATGGAATCAAAATTGATTTAATAGATTTATTTAATGATAATGTTAGTAGATATAACTTGCAATCATCAAGACAATCTAGCAGTGAACCCGTAATACATTCAATATTTAGTGTAGGTGATCGTTAGTTACTATAACAAAATAAAAAACAGATGGATAACACGACTAACAATCCAGAATTAGATAATTATTTATCTACCAATTTTGAGTTTCCTCCAGAGTTTAGTAAGTAAAAATATTCAAGTACTTGAATGGTGGAACCGACATCAAAATGTCTATCTTGTTTTATCAATTATTGCTAAAGAGGTACTGGTAGCACCAGTTTCCACCGTTGCGGTTGAACAAGCCTTCAGCTTAGGAGACAATATTTTGGAAGTGAGACGGTCTTCATATTTCCAGGCACTTTAGAAGCAACAACATGTGTGGATTATTGGACCCGAGCTAATTTGAGATAACAAGAAGATGCCCCTGATGACTTTGAAGACTTGTTCGATAATGCATCTGCAAGTGCAAGTGGAACGGGAACTGAAGGATCAACAACAGGAAAGGATAATGATGATGAGTAAATAATTATAATGGGTAAGAGAATTGTCTAATAAATATAATGGAACTATATGAGCTTTGATTCCGCTCACCCCTAAAGGATACGTAGGCAACTTAAGTTTTTAAAAATTTAAAATAAATTTAAAATCCCATTTTTATTTTTTTTATAATAAAAAAATTTTAAATTAATTAAAAAAATCTATAACCAAACCGGAACCGTCTGGTTCGATTCTGATTCCACATTCTTGTGGAACCGAAAAAGAACTAGAATTATCTGATTCGGTTCCAGTTCCACAAGCATGGAATTGAGAACCAGACGGTTTGGTTTTGGTTCGAAATCGAACTGAACCGGTGGCCAGGTCTACCCGATGGCGTTATATATCGAGAACCTGCTTTCACTCAAGACGGTCAATTGGTATGTGATGATAACGATCATTTATTGGCATGTACCATTGAGTATAAAGGTGTTTACTTGGTCGATCGAACCCTTGAATGGAGACATCTAGTTGTGGACAACCCTTCGTGTCCTTAGGTATAAAAAAATGTGTCCACTTAGCCGATTGAATTTTTGAGTGGGGAGACATAGTTGTGTGCAACCCTTCACCGATAAGAGCGTAAGCCTTATCCTCTTAAGCCCATAGGTGTTATCCTATGAAAGCTTTCCTTTATGCTTGTTTTTGGGCCCCAAATCATTTGAATTAGCTTAAACCTTTTATCATGGGATGTAAAATTTATTGGGCATTTTCAACTGGGATAAGTTCTCATTTTCATGATAATCAGGTCAAATGCTTCGAAATGACAACTGGCCAATTTGTATGCAAACCTTGTTGGGCTTGAAATGTTTAGTTATGATCTATAAGTGCCAAAATATGAGCCTGATACCCAAACTAGTGTCCAAATAGAAAATGTATGCCTTGTTTTTGCCCATCTGGATATTCCTAAACATTCTAAGTCTAACCCAAAATAATCGAGATTACTAAAGGTCCAATCCCTTAATTTCAGAAAATGGAACGATACCTATATTAGGCTTAGTCATTTTTATAAATGGGCGGTCTTTGTCTTTTAACAATGAAATGAAACCAAAATAGACAAGGTTTACCTTTAGTATAGGATAGAAGAGTTTGTGTACCCCATGTTGGTGCATAAGCTAATCCAAATCTAAAAAATATGTTGGACTTACCACATGTGAGTGAGAAATAAGGTTGGAATGATATGATGATTAAGTATGCATTTCATGCATCACATGTATACATTCATCATGTTAAAACTTTATGATGCATCCATCATAGCTGCCCGTTGGGTTAGAGAGCATGGTAGATTAGTTAAGAAACATCTAACAGACTTTGAAATAGCTAGCAGCGACAGTTCTCGAGTATACCAGTTGGAAAACACCGTGAATAAAATGGTAGAACAGCTGCAGAATCTGACTAATATTATAGCCAACATGTCTGCACCATAGACAACAACGGCTGAAACTAGTGAGAAGAGGCATGTGGGACCTGTAAATCAGATAGTTGAAGATACTCATGTTTTAGATGGCGACGACAAGGCCAAATATGCTACAGGTAGAATGGCGGCCGAGCTCCAAAAACTTAAGGAGAAAATGGAGACGATAGCCCAAAAAATAAAAAGTAAACATGAAGACCTTCTAGATTACGATTGTTGGACAATTATGACCCATAACGTCACTATTTGTACAGATCATGGTGTTGTTGTACAAATTACCTATGTGACAAAGGAGATTGCACTCTTATAATTTGTGATTAGATCACCTAGATGTATAAATGATGAGAGGTCCATATGATTTGTTCCTGGACGGAGAATGATATGAGACAGTATCAGTCCAAGAAGGATAAATCATTAAATATCCCTATTCAGAGTATTATCGAGATTGGACATCGATAAATACGTAAAAGACTAGTATTACACTTGTGCGCGTTGTGAGGGCACAACGGCATAGTTCTCATATATTTGGGTATAGGATACTCATATATTATGCTAGGAGGTTGTGTTTCACCGATGGTACGGGAAACAGTTTCGCTCTAGATAAGACCCCCTCGGAATTCCATTGGTAGTATGACTATGTGTCAATGGAAATCCGAAATCAGGGTAGGTGTATTTGGTCTTAACCTGGAGACTTGCACACGCTAATACTTGCGACAATCAATATAATTTGGTTGAGGTCGTCCAGGGCTTTAACAGGTTCTGTGTACGCCAATACTGGGTATATTGAGGATCGTAGTGTGTTGGGGTGATGTCAAGACGGAAGTGTCACTCCAGTCATATGGAGATGATAGTCACGAAGGATACGGGACTGTTCTCTTAAATGCTGCAGCATCGGGATAAAATGACAAGGTCAGGTTTATCCGATTATAGAGACTAGTCACCAGACATCCGACATGTGCTTCGTACGGGGCATACACAGTTCCAGCCCCAGGCCTAGCACGTGATCATTTGATACTGGACAGAAATACGCAATATTACGGTATACTACGCTTGATATAGATCCTTTATTCCTATAAGGATGTTTCCGGAGAATTGGGGAGGCATGGCGCTTTGCTAGAGGCCAACCTTGTCTTGTAATTCGGTATAAACGTAGTACGAGGTAATTACGTGTTCGGATAGTCCGACGACCGAATTTACTGCCAATATATCCGGGGATCTTATGGGTCGCTTCCCAAAGATTCACCGATGACGTATAACTCGCACTCTAAAATAATCTGGGATGAGAGAGAAAATTAATATGGGATTAATTGCATAGATATTTTATCTGGGTTAAATATCATTTAAAGAGAGATAACGATTAATTTGGAATTAATCGATAAATTAATATATTTGATATATTGAACAAAATTAGATTTCGACGCGGAATTAAAATTAGATTTTAATTCGGGCGAACGAATTAATTTAGAATTAATTCGTTAGCGACGTGAATAGTGATTTCGCTAGGCGTAATTATTTAATTACGACGCAATGGAAAATTCATTAATTTGGAATTAGCGAACCCGAGCCCGAGATTATTTGCGAGCGCATTCGCATTTCGAATTTGAGTGCGGCAAATCAAATCAAGCGTCAAATCGCTAGTCGCATCTAACGTCACATCATTCGTCAATCAAGTGATGGATGTCTTTCAATTTGAGTGATTGACGCAAGTCACTATTCATGATTGATTGAAGTGATGTGTGTGGTTGGTGCCATTTATGGCTTTAATGGTTTGCTTTTTGAAAGCCAAATTCAAGTGAAATGCATATGAAATTCACATGTGTGTATAAGATACACAAATTTCTCAAACCAAACACAACTTCTTCTCTCTCTTTTCTCTCCTCTCTAACACGCCCATGGAGGCAAAATAAGCTCACTGGTTCTGTCAAAATGTCGTGAGTTTGGGAAGCTGAGTGTGTAATTTTTGTGGAAAAAAATCACAAGAGCTAGCACTCCGAGAGATATGGCGAAGGTGATAGGGAAGTCCACCCATGAGCTGGGAATCGTTCGACGAAGCTCGGAGCTTGACGAAGGACCCAAAACGAAGCCAAAACCAGTGAGCACAAACTGCAGTTCACGCCAAACCAGTGAGCATTTTTGGAGTTTCGTTGCTTGCGGCGTCGCTCAACCGATCGATGTCAGTATTCTGCAACTTCTTCGCACTTTACTCATGCTTATAATTGATCTTGGGACCTTAATAGAAACCAACAATGGCATCTAGAGCAAGGTTTGAGCATGAATTAATTTAGGCTTAAAATTTGGGCAAATTGATTTTGAGCATAAATTTGTGAAATTGGATGAATGAATATGCTTAAATGTGTTTGAATTGAAGTTTGATTGGATCAATTTCAAGAAAATTGATTTGGAATAATTCCCCAAAAATTTGGGCTTGGCCGAATTATAGTGCTCTGATTAGTCTTGGTGATTTTTTGATTTTTGATCATTGGATGACTTGAATCAATCGGGAATGTTGATTTAATATTGATTGTGGATTCAATTGGATTGGAATCGAAATCGATTTAAAATTCCTTGTAATTGCCGAGAATATGAGCATGTAAATTGGGTTTGATTTTAATCAAAATGTGTTGGACATGTGATGATGAAAAAGAGCATGATTAATTAGCCTAATTTATGTTTTGGAAATAATGATTTGGGTGATTAATTATGTTAATGCACTTTGGTTAATTAAATTAGGAAAATTGGATTTTTTGGAATTTAATTATTTGGGCCTATTTTATAAAATTGGGCTTAAGTGTTGTAATTGGGCTTATTGGGCTTTGTTGTACAAAGTTGGGTTTAGGCAAAATTGGTTGGATCCAATTAGGCCCAAAACCGCATCCATAAAGCCCAAATGCGACTTAATGGACCTTTAAAGTTTAATTGGGCCTAATGGGCCTAAATTGATTTCTAGGCTTATGGGGTAATTCCTCGATTGGATTTTGGTTATTCGGTTTGACCCGAGTTGACCCAAAGTCCACGCCTTAAGAAATTAATTAAAAGTCCATTGGACTTTAATTAAATTGATGTTGGACGTTATCGGGCTTTGAGACCCGTAACGATTATATTGGAATTTAGTCGTAAAAGGTTTATTAATAAAAGTGTGTTATTTAATTTGGAATTAAATAGTGAATTAGAATTAAATGCATATTGAATTGGATTTAATTATATAGTTTAATTTAATTCGAGAATATATACTTTGAGTACTTATTCGCAAAACGAGTTTGACTCGAGCAAAATAAAATCGTTGTTTGAACATTGGATGATCACTAATTATCAGATTAATTAATTTGATTAGATTGATTGATAACATGCTTGTGTGTAAATGGTTGCGATGCATGAATAATGTATATCGGATGGATATTAGATGGGTGGGAAAATTTTAGAAATTGTTGTAATAAATTTGATTTATTAATTGGACCTGCGTGTCCAGCCTTGTTAACTCTCATTCTTTGTATTCTCTTCTCACCTATCCCCTCAATATAGATGAGGTTTCTTTAGAAGTGTAGTGTAACGGTAGTAGAAGTAATAATGTGCTAGTGGGAGTGGGAGAGAGAAAGAGAGAGATTTGATCTAGGATCAATGTGTAAAGTATCCATCCGCATATCATTATTATTTTATTATACGCGCTTTATTATATGTTTAGAATGCACGTTTAAGGGTGTATGATGATGAGACCTTAACAAAGATAATAAATTGGTTGCCAATTTGCACGCGAAAAAACCCTCGTAAAATATTAAGCGTTTTTACTTCCATTGAGTGATTCTCACTCAAGATCCGAGACGGCATTGGTTTGTTGGCCAAAGTCAAGGCCTTTGTCTATCGAAGATGTGTTTGAATCACGAAGGCTTTGTTACATGTCAGTGTCTTGTCCAAGTTGTGGTTTGTTGGCCAAAGTAAAGACCACTTCTTGTCCATCGACATTGATTACGAAGCTTTCCATGGTCAATGGGTTGCGCTTAACTAGGATCGCTAAGTTTGTTGTGCCAAAGCCAAGGCTTAGTTGTTCAAAGGAAAAGGTTAGGTAATACATTGGATGTATTGGCATATATAAGATATATGTTTCGGATTTGGATGTCCCCCTACCGGATCTAGGAATTGGATTGGATCCAATCGATCTTAGAGATCTACCTAGTTAATTATCATACAATTTGTTGGCCAAAGTCAAGATTGTGTGATATTTAACGAGATCCTAGCCCACTAGGAAACACGGTTCCCGAGTACTCGACAGAGGGTTAGAGGCTCGCCGAAAAATAGTGGGAGGCAAGAATTGAATTTGCAATATTCGTTCAATTACTCGCCATACGCGCTCATTCAAATATCATTCGTCATATAAATTAAATGTTAGTTGGACTAATATTTAAATTTTATTTTAATAAATAGTTGGACTATATTCAAACTATTCATTTATAGTTGATTTTATAATTGGATTATAGTAATCAATATAATTGATTTTAATCTATTAAATTATAGTTGATTAAATAGTTGGACTATTGTAATCATTATAATAAATAATACCAAAATCGTTGATTAAATAGTTGGACTATTAAAATCAAGATAGATTGAAAGATTGACATTTAAAACATATTCCTAGGGAAGATGTATTTAAATGGTTTAATTTTCAAAATTGGGAATAAATTTCAGGATGGTCCTGGAAAATAATAAGTTACTTTATTTGATAAAATAACGTATTATGCCTAAGCCATGAGTTAAGCAAATAGTCTAGCATAATCTTTGGAAGATTTATGTAATGATAACTTTAGTGCTTAATCCATTAAGCTTGTCGCAGTAGATTCCTTAATTTCTGAATCAGAACTAAGAATTAGATTCTTAAAGTATGATAATGAAATTGAAGGATCTTCATAAATCTATTTAGATTTTAGAAGTATTAAAATTGCAATAGTAAAACTCTTGGAGAGTTAATGACTATTCTCAAGGAGACAAAGTCAAACTTTGCAATTAGGCAAGTAGCGCAAGGCGCACTTTACTTCGATATTCTAGAAGGCCAAGGCTTGGCCAAAGGCTTCTGGAGTATTGAAAAGGCAAAGGAAAAATCATTATAATCTTCTGGGAAGATAAATGACATATCCCAAAAATGTCTGCCTAAATGTGGCAAACGGGATCGCGGAAGTGTGACTGTCGTTTGGACAAGCAGACATGAAGGAATTGAAGACGAGCAAGGCTCTGACTTCAAATATGGTTGTCATAAATATGTTCATGACTAGTATTGAAATTATATTTTAAATACTTAGTGTGGTACATAAATATATATTGATGTTCAGAATCTGATTTGAACAGGATACTGACTTCAATTGAGATTAATCTGCGATTTGGAAATGGGACGAAAGTCGCTGCTTTAACCGTAGATACTTAACTTTAGGAACTACCTCGGGTGTGTACTTAAATTAGTGAAC